>JAKTWW010000228.1:0-77722 GCA_030582255.1 Hansenula subpelliculosa
CGTTTCTTGATTTGGGCTTCAAAGCTTTTGTGTTGGTTTGGGTTGATACAAAGATAGGTGTCTATTATGATGGTTTGAGTATAGTTTTTAAATTGATTAATCCTAGTTGAGTATAGAAATTGTTTTTGTCAGCTTTGGAATTAATATTCATGAACCCTTTATTATATAGCTTTTTTGAAGAACCCCTAGGCAATAAATAAATCATCTCATCATCTAGAGAAGCAATATAATTATTTTACAAAAAACAGGGTAAGGCGTATAGTTCAATGTAAATTAATGTCAATTTTTTGTCTTACTAGGTTGAAATAAGGCTTTGGATTACATTAAATTGGTTAATGATCTCGATATCCTACAAACAGTATCCGATTTTCTTGACTTGGGTTCAAGAGCCTTCTTGAAATAATAAAGTTCCATAGGAAACTTATCTTTAAAACATAAAAAGGTTGCTTTGGTACCTTTCATGTTAGAAATTTGTGATGAAGATGGATACTGAAGAGAACAAATAATTAGAGAACAAATAATTAAGAAGACATCAATAATATGATCCCATAATAAAAAGTTAACTTAGTGAACAGTTAACTGGTTCAAAAAAAAAACAACAATAATTTCTTTATGTTATTGGAAAAAAAATGATTCATTTTTTTGGCTCAAGAAGCACGCTTTGACATGATTGTTTGGAATTTTGAATCGACTTTAATTGTACTCATTTTTTGAATTTTCACTCGGCCGAGTTGTATGTATCTTAAACGCGAGCATTTCTACCCAAGGCAAAACTACAGTTTTTAACACGCCAGTTAAAATAAGTACTATGTGTGAATCTTTGTTCTCTTATTTTGAAACAGTATTGTAAAATTGGGAGAGATAATTTCAATATCGAAAGAGCTCCAAATATCGTCAAAAAAAAGAATACATTTTACCTCTATATTCAAGTACTTTTTCAAATATCTCACCATGAATAGTTGAACGCTTCAAACATATAAATATGCCTTGGATAGCTGTATTTCTGTTTTACTTATCAAAGTAATTCTTTATAGTCAGTATCAGTTAGTACACAATAAGCTAGCTGCTATATAAGGAATATCAAAATCAAACTCAATATGGCTCAAAATAAAAAATTTAATAATCATCAAAAAGAGAATGAAGATGGTGACACTTTATTGATCACTTTGTTGAAAAGACATGATGTTGGTGAAATTCAAAAAGCAGTTACATCTATTAAATATCCTTCAACAATTTATCATTTTGATGCACTCATGCCTTATCTTCAAAGTAACAAACTTTACAGTTTTTCAAATACTTTATGGTGGTTATTTACAATAACATATTCTACAGCTTTTGTTGTATTAAATTTGGGTATGATTTATTATTTTAATGTTGTTGTTCAAGATAAAAGTAAGAAAACAAGTTTGGGTTATGTTTTATTTGAACTCTTTATGTTGGCGGTTTTCGGTATTGTTGTTAATATTTTCAATATTCTCTTCACTCAAACAACCAAAAAGATGAGATTTTTGACACGTAAACGTCGTGGGATCAACAAGATTGTCGAAGCTTTATTGAAAGTTATAAAATTCCATAAAGCTCATTTAAGCGATCCAGAAGGTTATATTGATAATAGTATTCATCTTGAATCTCGTAAAGCTTTGAAAAATGCAGATGAGTATTCAAAAGTTGTTTTAGAAAGATTATATTATGAAAAGCTTGATGCTGAAGAAGTTGTTGCAAAACTTTTCATCGTGGTAATAAACTTTATCTTATCATTGGTAAGCTTTATTTCCAAGAATTTTGTGTTTTTGTTGCTGCTTTAATTGTTTCATATGGTTATATTTTTGCCATGTTGTACTATTTTGCACCAACTTATGGAAGTGCTAACTGAGCAACTAGTTTTATTTTCGTATACATTATTTAATTTTTAACTATATGATATACCATTTACTTGCCCTTTTGTATAAGAAATTATATTATAACACACACACACATTCGATATTATTGTAAACTTGTTGTTGTCTAAATGTTTTGACTTGACCGGAGGAATTCCGAATGTGGTGAATATCCATGGTTCTGTTTCCCTTACCTGATTTCGCTCTTTTTGGGAAATAAGTCCGATGCTAAAATGGAATGCTTCTGTATTAGTCAAAAAAGCATTACTTGAGTTCTAATGGGAGTCGAATAAAATTTATTCTGGTAGTATATTACTGACTTATGTGTTATTTCCTTAAGGACTTGCAAAAAAAATTTATAATCAATTGTTTTTTCAGATTTTTGAAATATCTTATAAAAATGAAAATAAGACATTTTGATTTAATCTTTATTTATAATATTGTTAATTAATAATTATATTAAATTTTTGAAAATCTCACTAAAATTAGCTGTTATTTATTCTAAATTATATATTTTGTTTGATTGAGATATATTGAGCAAAAAACTGCAGCTGTCTCACTCAACGAATTGCTTTGTAACCTACACCCCACTGAACTCTTTGAAAGTTGTTGGAATAAAGCTACATCAGCTCTCTTTTCGGATATTCAGTCGATTAGTTCCGGAGCAGAGCAGTTTCTCCGAGCCGCCGCAGAAGATGAAAATCTCATCGGATATAAAAACCTTGACTCCGCGGATCGTTGACCTCTTTTCAAGAATCAAAAACATAAACATAGCTTTGTAGATTACTTTGCTTCTTGACAGCTGTGCTTAGCCAACCGTCCGTTACTATACATCTATATTGATAAGAAGCTATAGAAAAGTGAAGGAGGTGTATACCATGTCTTATCGCATTTGATTTCACCAGGGAACTAACATGACCTCTTCCAATATTGATGCTGTAACCCTCTAGGTTTAACAAATTTAGTGTTGAATCTTGAATGTTTGTACTCTTATACATCAAGATCATTAACCCAATTCCCAATTACCTTTTCAATCCAATAATAATATATCACCATTTATCCATAGATGAATCATTAAAAGTTGTAATACTAATTATATCGTGTAATGGCGTTTCTTTCTTTTTCTCTCCAATTTCATATGTACTGATCATAATCATTTGATTTTTATCAAGATTTACCTTTTCCACTTCAAAAAGAGATTAAGTTTGATCTTTGACAATTGTAGATATAGTGAATCTAGTACTCACTTAACACTTGTGTTGTTTTTTTCTGGGAGCTTGGTGACCACAGTGTGATGCAGTCTCTATGCTTTCTTTACAACTTGTTTTTGTTTGTTCATGTCAAATCAGCACTGAACCAGCAGACCGGGTTAAAATATTCTTTTTGAAGAATCAGAAATCTGCTTGATGTTTCATAATTCCCTTATTTATTTTCGAATTAATGAAGAATAAAAGGGAAAACTAAATGGAGTTTTTGTGGACTACAAGTTGGATGTTTTAAATGTACACTAAGTGAATATGTCGAGAAAGGTTTTCCTAGTGGAATGTGCATGTAGTAAGATATCAACATAGATTACCAATTGCGGCATGATATGAAATATATTTCATTCGTAAAGAACTTCCTTTTTGATTAGGATGCAGTTTAATATAATATATTTCTCCTGTGGTAGTTGTGATTATTGTTATCAACTTGTATTTTATAGAGTAACTTTAATTGGTGTAATGTCGGAACATGGAAGAGGAAATCGTATCAATCCATAAGTTCGATGGAGGCTGGCCTTGATGAAGTTCGTAACTTGTAAAAGTTCACATTCTTTTGACAGTTGAAGAAATTGTCAAAACTTGTCAAAACTTGATTATTGCCTGATGATATCTTATCAGTATGGGCTAGTAAGCCCTAGTTATGAATCCCTAAATGAAAAACGCAATTCTTTCTCTTTCCTTCTGCTTAATTCCCTCCGTTAACTGTCCATGTAAGTGAATTATATGCTTGTCATTGAGTTGAGATGCTTTTTCTACTGCTTCTTCAAGTACTTCAACATGTACATCATGTTGGGACATTTGAATTGAGTGAACTTTTAAAATGCGGGTGACAAAACTAGATGAAACAAAGAGAGATGTTATGAAAGAGAATGATATACCCTTGTGAAGAACTGCAATTGTGTAGTGATATCTCATTTGATCGGATACCGTTAATATAAGCTTCATTCTGGGCCAATTGTAGTTATTCTCAACATCATTTTAATGGATTTTCCCTGTGTTTGTTACAAGCAAAAAATGAAGTTTTCCACGGACGCTTTTTGTGTATAATTAATTTGAAAAGAGACGGAGAAACATCGAGAAAGGCCGTGAGACAAATGGACAGACCATACAAAAGTAATTGCTGAAAATATTTATAGTTAAAACTCATAATTAAAACTGACTAGAATAGATGGCATGTTATACACATGTCAAATTTGGATTTAATATATCCGTTGAAGTCATAACTTACGACCTTTGTAATCACATTAAAATACTTTTCGATCCAGTGGAAAACTTATTAGTTACGAGCTGGTCATGATATAAAAAAATTGCATTAACAACAAACTATGAATAAACCAATCTACTCGTGTGGCCTGTCTATAGGCTTCACTTAACACTCACAGCTACGTTGTAAGGCCTGGGTAAAAAGCATGAAGATCTTGAGGATTTTCAGGTACTCTACGACAACTGCTATAGGTTTTTGTGAGATTTTAAAGGCCAGATTCAATTTTCAACACAGGGGACAAATGTTGGAAAAACGTTTTAAACGCAAAGAAAGACATTGGATTCGACCACAAAAAACTAAGAAATACAAGATAATCTAACTGGTTGATTCTGGATATTATATGGCTATGATGCATTTCGTTTATTCATTAAAATACGTTTCAATCACTATTGAACTCTGTGGTTTTTGACCTTTTTTTGCCTTCATCGAGCTCATCTGTCCACTCATTGCTGATTTGTCCCTTCTCGACGCACAGCACATCGGACAAATGTATAAGCATCTAATTAAACTGATCGAGTTATTTCAAATTATAAAGAAACTATACACTCATATAAATAAACGCTCGAGCAAGATGCACCACGGCCTTTTCTGAAACCATATTCTTTGCAAATTGATAAATCTAATCATCAGGTCTTTCAATATTACAGGTTTATTTAACGTGTAGTAGTATATTGTAGTTTCCCTTATAGAAAAGATGTTGGGGTTTCAAAATATTTGGTTTGCCCTAATTGAGTTCTAGTATCTGCGAGGTGTTTAGATGATATAGATGATTATTAGCACTAAAGACCAGGACATAAGCTGTTCATATTCACTATTGTGCATGAGACTTGAGTACCTTTATACATTTTCAATACAATTTATGCTATACATGTGTTTTACCCCATCAACAACTGTCCGTATAAGAGCTTTTATGCTATGATCCAGTATTAAATAGCTCTTTGTTAGCTTCAACTGAACTTTTATATGTTAGGTGTCCAAATATGTCCATCGGTCCACAAGGTGGATGGCCCATGAAATCATATCATTTCCACAGTGATAAGGACTACATGATATTCAATACAAAAACTGTTCATAGTGTGTAGTACCCACTTAGACTTTATATGGCACTATTGATATGGAAACCATCATGTACATGATTTAATAATTAAAAAGAAAGTATTCAGTCCACATATAACAAAAAATTTTCACTTTTATATATAAGATAGAAGAATCCCCGACTTAGTAGTGGTTGTAGTTGGTAGTACTAGTTGATAAATATCTTGTTCAGCTTCATCACTTTAATCCACTAGTTCAATAAGATTTGTCTCTTCAATTTACTATTGTCCCCGTGGTTTTCATTTTCACTTGTGGTTTTATTTTTATACTTTGTGCTTTGAGCCCAAACCGAAAACTCAACGTCAAGGATAGTGGAAATTTCAGCTAGAAGAGTTGAAACTTTTACTCAATTGCAATCAACAACTACAAATATACAACAGAGTGGGAATAAAGACAACAGAGACTCAATTGGTAAGTTTATTATCGACATGGTTAATCTAGAATGATATAAATAGAGATTCAATTGGATTTCTTCAATTCAAAGCCTGGCTTCACGGCTTCCAGTTCCGGACTCGACCAATACCAAGGAAGAGGTCAACATTGATTAAGTAAAAAAAGCAGGAGGAAAGCAGTTGGTAAGTGCCAAAGAAGAGAGATAATGAGAGGTCATAAGTTACAACTACGAAGGCCAACATCATAAGAAAAGAGAGAGACCACAACTTCAGCAGTAGAGCTCGAAAGCAAAAATCCCAGGCGTATCGTGTCCATTTTATCAACATTAGCAAGACATATTGATCAACGATAGCACGAGATTTGACCAGATTTGAACCACATTGAATACGCAACGCAACAGATATCATCAGCATCCAAGAGAGATCAACTATAACTAATTGACACTCCAAAGGAAGCCAAACCACCATAACAAGAGCCCTTTGAGAAGCTCAAATTGTTCAAAGTTTCTCTCTGTTTTGCTGCTTTGAAAGCTCTCGGATCCAATATAGTTTACTGGAAATCTTTTGGTTAAAGTAGTGGGAAACGCAGTTTTTGTGAAAGAACCAATTATTACAAGTCATAATATAAAGTCCTCGAGGATCATTACTCGAAGTGCTGAAATCTTTGAAATCTTATTTATATCACACTAGTGGGAACTTGTGTTTTGAAAATATTTAGTCAATTTTATCAAACTAACATTCCATATAGATACATTGTTTTACGGCTTTTGACCAACAATTGCATTCCCCAAACTATCAACAACTTACTACTTTAAGACAGCAGCTGCAAGCTTAACATACCCTGACCCAAAATTCCATTCCCATCTTATCAACAGAGGATTATCTACCATCATCATAACTTTTTACACACAATTTACATAGCTGTATTCACTCCATCATTCCCTTTCATATCAAAATTCATTTAAAATATTGTTGAAGCCCATTATCTTAAAAAATGAAGGTCCCTGGGTAAGTGATAGCATTTTAACCAATGTTCAATAGTTTTCTAAAGTACTAACAATGATCCATAGACTAAGTTATAACTCCAATATCAATAATGAACTTCAAGAATCTCCACAAATCATTCCAAATCAAAAGTCATCAAGACAACAACCGCAACCACCTCAATCCACTAAAAAGGTATGGAGACTTAAAAAATACACCAAATCTGAAGATGAATTCAAATCTCAACAAGAAAATTATGAAAATTTAGAGTTTAATAATAAGAAATCTTCAAGTACTAGAAGACCAAAGAATAAAAACAATAATGGTCCTCAAGAATTTGTCTTTGTTGATTTATCACCTACAAAGAAAAAGGATGCAAGTAATAGTGCTAATTCAACCCCAAGAGAAGAACCAAAAAAACAAGGTCGAGTTTCAAGATTATTCCGTTTAAACAATTCAAATGATAACTCGTCATCATCATCATCATCATCAACAACAACGACAACAGCATCCTCAAATCTACCGACAAAAGAACAAAGTGCACCTCCTATGATATCGTCAAGTCAACCTATCCCATCTTTACAACCGCATCCAATCTCACTTCAACAACAAGCAATTCAAGTACCACCAGCTTTGAAAAGATCATACACCACAGCAAATGCAGCTAGATATAATCAAAGTGAAAGATCAGGTTCTTCAGCTTCTTTAGTCATGGCTGTTTCTGAAAGTGGGAGAGCGGTATTACAACCTACAGCATCAAGAACATTATCAAATTCTTCATCAGTTAGTGATTTATTTAGTCTATCAAGAATGAATTCATCATCAAGACATTATTCTCCAATACCTTCACCGAAAAGAATGGAATCTCCAGTACATCAACATCACTTGAGTGAATTATCTGATTTTGATCATGATGATTTTGAAAATGAAGAAGATAGTAATGATTCTGAACATGATTATGACTATGGTATTGCAGGTGAATCGGATGCTACTAAAGCTTTTTCCAAAATCATTAGAAAAAGATCATCAGCATCTCGTAAACGTGCAAATACTACAAGCTCACAAAATTCAAACGTTTCTCCATCACCTGTTGCTCCAAGATTATTAACTAGAAATCATTCAATTTCATCAATGAATTCAGCATATAAATCACGTATTTCACCTTCAAGATCTAATTTAATGTTGCGTCAAACCACTTTATTACAACAACAACACAATTTCAATAATCAACCATTATATTCACCACAAGAATCAAATGAATTTAATTTCACTTCATTCTTTGATGATATTAATAACAACAATAGTCCTTCAAGACCTTCACATGTTTCAGGTGCTGGTCACAAGAAAACCATTTCAATTTCAGATAATTTGGTCCAATTAGGGCCTCCATTAGAAGTTAATTCTTCAGATAATGATCCAGAAAGTCCATACACTACAAATACAGATGTGATGTTACCATTCGAATTTAGTGATACTTTGGATCATACTCAACAACAGGTTAGTTCTGGAGATTTTAATGGAGATGATACTTTGAAAGAAGAAGATCATCAATTTTTTGATTTTAATGCATTTGTTAATTATAATGAAGAACCTACACAATATTAAAGTGATATATTTTATCCCATATAATAATTATTACTATCATTTTGACTCTTATTATTGTCATTATCATTATTTCGTGATGAGTAAATAGCATTTTATCTCATCAAATTTATTTGCATAAAACGTACTGGAATCGGACGTTATTTATAAAACCAAAAGACAATACAAAAGTCGTAATTATTTAGATCATTTATTTCAATTTATCAATGTAGTTATTCATTGTGATTCAAGGATTGACTTGACATAATCTATACAATCATCTTGTGTTTTTCCCGGATTATCTAATTGCCAAACCAAAATTTGTTCGTTAACTTTTGCCATCCATGGACCTGGTTTAGTATTTAGTTTTTTCATTAAGGTTTTACCGTCAACGATTGGTTTTAATTTATATGAATCTTGTAATTCTTCTTTAAGAATGGTATCATAAAATAATTCATACTTCGAAATGATAGCTTGAGAATCACCACCTTGGATCAATTCGTCAAAGAAGTTGAACATGATTGATAATTTCAAATTCTCACCATATTGCTTTAATAAAATACCAACAGTAGATCTTTTATAATCAGGTAATTTTGCAATAACTGATTGATACTCTTCACTAGTACTTACTAGCTTTGTAACAACATCAGCATCTGATTTTGATAATTTAACACCTTCTTTGATAATCATTTCAGTTGCAAACGTCTTTTTTTTGGGATTGAAAAATAACTTAATATCCCTCCATGGTCTCAGAATAATTGATAACCAGAAAAGCATCTTAAGCTCTTTGTCTTGTAAGACTTCATCAAAAATTGAAGTCAATTTGGTTTTTTTGTTGAATGTTTTGATGGTTTCAATAGCCTTTGGAGCTTCATTATCGACTTTTTCAAACATTTCTCTAATATAATCAGCACCGTTCAGTTCTGAAATTACTTCTTCAAATGGTCCAAAGTTGAAAATAGATGGTAATAATTTGATATTTGTAATCATTTCTAAACCATGAATTGGATTCGCACTCTGTAATGTTTTTTCAACTTCCACACCAACTCTTTCCCTACTAATCTTATGAATCAATGCAGTTTTAATTGAATCTTCTTTCATTGAATTATAAGTTTCTTCTTCGATGTCAAATCCAAACCTGCTTGCAAATCTGATTAATCTTAATACCCTCAATGGATCATCCAAGAATGTTTTCAGTGGGGTTAATGGAGTTCTTAGTAAACCTTTTTTTAAATCTTTTAATCCACGTTCAGTCAAATCCTCAACTTGATCTTTTTGGATGTTGTAAAATAAGGCATTCAATGTAGCATCTCTTCTCAAAGCATCTTCTTGTGGTGTACCATATTTGATGATTGGGATTCGACTATCTTCAGTATATTCTTCGCTTCTTAAGTTAACGAAATCAACATCTAATCCATAAAGCTTGGTGGTGGCTGTCTCAAGATGTTTTGATTTAGCAGGATTCTTATCAATTTTATGTATATTGTTTGGTGATATCTTATATGTATCAAAATTGGCGATTAAAAACTCCCTCAATGTTTCACCAAACTCTTCACCTGATAGTTTATTGATGGCGATATCTAAATCATTACTTTCATGACCTAACAATTTGTCTCTAACCCAACCACCTGTAATTCTCAATTCAAGATCTTCACCTGGTGTTCTGGAGTTATAGTCACTAGTGAAGTCTTTCAGGAGTTGAGAGATCTTAGATTCAGTTTCATTCAACTTTATAGTTGGATTCTCGACATCAAATGAAGTTGAAAATGTCATTGTTCTTTTGTGTAAAAATGATGTTGTTAAAGGTCCTGACAATGAAATTTTCCCTAAATTTTTGACCAATCGAAACATAAATTATCAAATGATAATACTGTACTATTATTGGTAGCTGAAACAACCCAATTTACTTTCCAAGGCAATGATAAAACGACAAGTACAACTTCATTCTTCACAACTGATCTCATCACCACATAAAAAAATTTGGAATATTTGGACTTTTCCGCGAAAATATTTCCGCGAATACATTCTGTGAAAGTTTGAGACTTTACACTTCAAAAAATGACAGTAATGTCGCGAATTTTCAAAGAAAAAAAAATAGTTGTAATAACAGAAACATATAAAGACCAAGAGTGTGAAGATATTTCTTGAAGGCGAACCAGAGATACATCATTCCTTAGAGCTACGTACCATTTCCATTCAAAGGAAATATTGGCACCTGTGACTGCTGCTTCAGATTTCCACTACAGCTGTCTATAATTGAATATAATATAAGCTCAAGATGTCTGACAACAACAAATATAAATATGAAGAGATGTCAAATAAAGTCCTAAGGCAGGACAAAAGGCTACTATCAAATAGAACCAATCCAAATGAAGACGCTGAGAAATCTGTTCCCACATCATTAGCTGGGAAAGTCTCTATGAAAGATCTCGGTTCGAGAAGTTTAGTCAAAGATAATGATAGAGAAGATGAAGATAAACAAGTGGCTAAAAAAGTCTCTGATCAACTTCGAGACAAGGAATTAGAAAAGCGCAAAAAGACTACAGTGAAGTCAAGTCGTGCTAATAACTCCACCCTTTTGGATGCTGGAAGCATCGAAAGCTTAAATTATTATCCAAAATCTCAAGAAACCAATGAAGTTTATGAAAGACTTGTATCTTGGGTATCAGGTCAATTTGGTAATGATATACAACATAATACAGCCATAAGTGCCACAGACCTTGTTCTTGAAGTTCTAAAAGATGAAAAGTTGACCGATATACAGAAAAAGAAGGAGGTTGAAGGTATCTTGGATCTCAAAGTGAAGGAAGATTCATTCTCAACAGCTATTAAACTAGCTAACGAAATAACGGACTACAACGCACAAGATTTATCCGAAGACAATGCAGATGCAGCTGGTGTTGCTGTTGATTTTGACGAGGATGACGAAGAACAATTTTCTGGAAGTGATGATGAAAGTGATGATGATTTTGCTGGTCCAGCGTTAGATGACTTTGTACAGGATACAGAGGAAAAAGATAACGAAGGAGAAGAAGTTTTCAAGTTTGATCAAAAAGATGCTCCCAAAACTGAAACAATTTCAACAAAAGATGTTGATGCCTTCTATTTACAAAGATTAATTTCACGTTATTTCTCAAACATGGACGCTATGGGAATCCAAGTTTTAAGCTCAAACATTTTTTCGTTAATAGAAGAAAATTCATCGGATAAGGAATTTGAACAAAAATTGTTGGATTTCATTGGTGCTGAAAAAGCTGATCTAGTGAAACTTTTGATTACAAACCGAATTAATCTTTTATGGGGTACAAGGTTAGCAAAAGCTTCTGACCCAGACGAACGTGAAAAATTGTTGAAAGAATTGGAGTCCAATAATTTAAAACACATTATAGATGAATACGAAGCTCCAAATGAAGAACATGACGGCCATGTAACAAAAAAGAGAAAAGTTGCTCCAGAAGTTAAACAAGAAATTGAGACAATAAGGAAACCAAAATTAGTCAATCTCGACGATTTGGCATTTGACCAAGGGTCTCATTTGATGACAACAACTAAAGTTAATTTACCAAAAGATTCATTCAAAAGAACAAAAAAAGCGTATGAAGAAATACACATTCCTGCCCCAGCAAAGCCTTTAGATGAAGATGAATTAGTATCATTATCCACGTTTCCTACTTGGGCTAGAGAAGCTTTTCCAAGTGCAGAAACATCAACTTTGAACAGAATTCAATCAAAAGTTTTCCCAACTGCATTCAATGATGATTCAAATATTTTACTTTGTGCTCCTACAGGTGCTGGTAAAACTAATGTTGCTATGTTAACCATATTGAGAACTCTTAGTCACTTTAGAAGAGAAGATGGAAGTTTTGATTTGAATAATTTCAAAATTGTATATATTGCTCCTTTGAAGGCATTAGTTCAAGAGCAAGTTCGTGAGTTCTCTAGAAGATTGGAGGTTTTCGGTATAAACGTTGAAGAATTGACTGGTGATTCCAATTTGACCAAACAACAGATTTCAGAAACTCAAATTTTAGTCACAACACCAGAAAAATGGGATGTTATTACCAGAAAGAACTCAGATACTAGCTATACAAATCTCGTCTCATTATTGATTATTGATGAAATTCATTTATTACATGATGAACGAGGTCCAGTATTGGAAAGTATCACGGCTAGAACTTTAAGAAATGTTGAGTATTCAGGAAGAGATGTAAGACTTGTTGGGTTATCTGCTACCTTACCAAATTACAAAGACGTTGCGAAATTTTTGAGAGTAGATGAATCGAAAGGTTTATTCTTTTTTGACGCTTCGTACAGACCATGTCCATTAGCTCAACAATTTATTGGTATAACTGAGAAGAATTCGTTCAAAAAGACCATTGCTATGAATGAAGCTTGTTATGATAAAATCCTTGAAGCTGCTGGCAAACATCAAGTTATTATTTTTGTCCATTCAAGAAAAGATACGTTCAGAACTGCTAAATGGCTTAGAGATAAGCTATTGGAAGAAGACAAGTTGAATTTATTCATGAGGTCAGACTCTGCTAGCATTGAAATTTTAAGACAAGAATCAGAAAAAGTTAAAGATACAGGTTTAGCCGACTTACTTCCAACTGGGTTTGCAATCCATCATGCTGGTCTGTCAAGAGAAGATAGATCCGCATCTGAAGATTTATTCGCTGAAGGATATGCACAAATTTTAGTATCAACTGCTACTTTAGCTTGGGGTGTGAACTTGCCAGCACATACTGTTATTATCAAAGGTACAGAGGTTTATGCTCCAGATAAAGGTGATTGGACCCAATTATCTCCTCAAGATATTTTACAAATGCTTGGTAGAGCTGGTAGACCTAGGTATGATGAAAGTGGTGAAGGTATCATTATAACGTCCCAATCTGAAATTCAGTATTACTTGGCTGTTTTGAATCAACAATTACCAATTGAGTCACAATTGATGGGTAAACTTGCTGACAATTTGAATGCCGAGATCACGTTAGGTACTGTGAAAACCATGAAAGAAGCCATTGAGTGGTTAGGCTATACTTATTTATACGTGAGAATGCTAAAATCACCAGATATCTATAGAGTTGGTCCTGAATATAAAGATGATGTTGCTTTGGAGTGGAAAAGAGCTGATTTAATTCATTCAGCCTTATCACTTTTGCATCAACATAATCTAGTAATTTATGATCCAGTGACAGGTGTTGTGCAATCTACTGAGCTAGGTAGAATTTCATCTCATTACTACATTTCTTATGAGTCCATGTCATATTACAATAAACAGCTCAAATCATACTCTTCAGTCATTGATGTCTTCAGAATCTTTGCATCATCAGCAGAGTTTAAGCTGATCCCAGTAAGACAAGAAGAAAAAGGCGAAATTAGCAAGTTGATTGAAAGAGCTCCAATACCAATTAAAGAAGATGTGAATGATCCTAGAGCAAAAGCTAATGTGTTGTTACAATCCTATATTTCAAGGTTGTCTTTAGATGGGTTTGCGTTGAACGCTGATATGATTTATATCACACAGTCTGCGGGCAGATTATTGAGAGCAATTTATGAAATTGTTTTGAAGAAATCTTGGGCTGGTTTAGCTAAATATTTATTGGATTTATGTAAAATGGTTGAACAAAGAATATGGTTATCTAATTCACCTTTCAGACAATTTCCAGACTGTCCAGCAAAAGTTATCAAGAACACAGAGAGCTCCAATTTACCGTGGTCAGAATATTTTAATTTAAGTGATCCAAGTGAAATGGCACAAGCTATTCGTGATGATTCTTCTGCTAAAAGAGCTTTTGATTTGATTAAAAAGTTCCCAAAAGTTTCAATGAGATGCTCAGTTCAAACACTTACACCAAGTTTGCTTAAATTCGAGCTTGATATTTTACCAGAATGGAATTGGGATCCAAAATACCATAATAATGCTGAATCATTTATATTATTAGTGGAGGATACTAATGGTGAAAAAATTTTATACTCTGACTCATTTTTAGTTAGAAGAAATTACATTAACCAAGAACATTTGGTTGATTTTACTGTTCCAATTGATGTACCAGTTCCTCCAAATTATTTTGTTACATTGATTTCAGAAAAGTGGTTACATTGTGAATATAGAATTCCAGTTGTTTTGAATTCATTAAAATTACCAAAGAAATTTCCAGCTCCAACTCCATTATTAGATTTACATCCTGTACCTGTTACTGATTTAAAAATACCTGAATTTATTGAGACATTCGATTTTGCATTTTTCAACAAGTTTCAATCTCAAGTCTTCAATACATTTTACCATTCAAATGAAAATGTTTTTGTTGGTGTAGTAAAAGGGTCAGGGAAAACGGTGTTAGCTGAAATTGCTCTATTGAATCATTGGAAGCAAAACAAGGGTCGTGCTGTCTATATTTGTCCTTCCCAAGAGAAAATTGATTTGCTACTTAAAGACTGGTCTTCCAGATTTGGTGAATTAGCTGATGGTAAACGTATTAATAAATTTTCAAATGAATTATCTAACAACTTGAAAGTTCTAGCTGATAGTCATGTTGTTTTGTCTACACCCCAACAATTCGATTTAGTCTCACGCCGTTGGAAACAAAGAAAGAATGTTCAATCTATTGAGTTATTCATTGCTGATGACGTTCATATTGTTGGTAATGGGGTTGAAGGCTCAGTATATGAAAACATCATTTCCAGAATGAGGTTCATGTCCAGTCAACTTGAAAATGAATTGAGAATGGTGGCACTAAGTACAGCGTTAGCCAATGGACGTGATTTTGGTGAATGGATTGGTGCTGATAAGAATAATATTTTCAATTTTTCATCCAAAGAGCGTGTTCGTCCTCTTGAAATCCATCTACAATCTTACAATGTTACCCATAACCCATCAATGATTCTGGCCATGATAAAACCAACCTATTTGGCTGTTAAAGGTTACGAAGGTGGTACTTCAGTGGTTTTCGTTCCTTCTAGAAAACAATGTGTTGAAATTGGATTGGAATTTTTAAGACTAGCTAATATTGATGAAACCTCATTTTTGAATACCAATGTTGAAGAAATTGAGCCTCTGTTGTCCAGAGTTTCTGACCAAACTTTGAGTGATTTGTTGAGTAACGGTATTGGTTTTTATTACAAGAATATGACCAGTACTGACAGAAGGATCGTGGAAAAGTTATTTAGTAGTGGTGCTTTGACAGTATTATTTGCTACAAGAGATACAGCATTTTATGCCCCATCCGGTAACTTGGTTATTGTGTTGAGTACCCAATTTTACGAAGGTAAAGAGCATCGTTACATTGATTACCCAATTAATGAATTGTTAGAAATGATTGGTTGTTCCCAAGGCGATGAAGGTGAAAGTGATAAAGTTATGGTGTTGACAAATGGTTCGAAGAGAGATTATTACAGAAAGTTTCTAAATGAATCCTTACCAGTGGAAAGTTTCTTGAATGTTTTCTTACATGATGCTTTCTTGAATGAAATCAGTATTGGTCTAATCAAATCAAGACAAGACTGTATTGATTGGTTGACATTTTCATATTTCTACAGAAGATTACAAGCGAATCCAAGTTTCTATGGTGTCAAAGATATTTCGCATGTCGGTTTGTCTTCATACTTGACTGAGTTAGTTGAGTCTACATTGAATGAATTATCTGAAGCTAAGTTGATTGAATTAGAAGAGCATGATGACGAAGAAGAGAATGAAGGGGACGAAGAAGAAGAAGAAATCTCACCATTAGATGGCGCATTAGTTGCTGCTTACTACAACGTTTCATTCATCACTATGCAAACCTTTATTTTATCATTGACTAGAAAATCCAAGTTGAAGTCAATCCTAGAAATCATCACGGCAGCTTCTGAATTTGATGTATTACCAGTTCGTCAACATGAATCATCTATCTTGACAAAAATCTATAACAGAGTTCCTATAAAATCATCATCTGAAGCTAATTATGAATCACCATATTTCAAAGCGTTTATACTTTTACAAGCTCATTTCTCAAGATTGAGTTTACCACCAGATTTGGCATCAGATCAAAAATATGTCTTGGAGAAGGTTTTAACACTGTTATACACCGCAGTGGATCTTTTATCAAGTGAAGGTTATTTGAACGCCATGTATGCAATGGACTTAAGTCAAATGGTTGTCCAAGCGGTTTGGGATAGTGATAGCCCATTAAAACAAATTCCTTATGTTGATGACTCCACGGTGGAACGTGCTAAGAAATATGATGTTCAAAGTGTTTTTGATATCATGTCAATTGAAGATGAAGAAAGAGACGATATTTTAAGATTAGCTGGTCGCCCATTGAACAAAGTTGCTGAGTTCGTTAACAAATATCCAAATATTGAAGTTTCATATTCATTAGATCTTTCAAAACCAATTTATTCAAATGCTTCCAAGGAAATTGTGGTTCATGTCACCAGAGATGAAGAACCTGAAGACTTAAAAGTTGTGGCACCACATTATCCATTTGAAAAAAATGAAAACTGGTGGGTTGTTTTAGGTGATTCAAAAACTAGACAGCTTTATGCCATAAAAAAACTTACAATCTCTAAAGAAGAACATAAGGTGATGTTGGATTTCACAATTCCAAAAGCTGGTCATCATAATTTATCAATTTGGTGTATGTGTGATTCTTATGTTGATGCTGATAAAGAAGTTTCATTTGAAGTAGATGTTGAACAAGGCGAAGAAGAGAGTGAGGAGGAAGATGAATAATAGAGAAAATATACCTATGTAAATACTATTTAATCAATTGTACTATAAATAGATAAAATATTGAAAAATGTAGTGTTCATTTATTATTCATTATAAATCAGCCAATTCGGCTAATTCTTGTTCTTCTTCAAGAGTGAGCATAGGTTGATCACCATCTTCATCACCATCTTCTAATGCATTTGATTGCTGTTGTTTTTGGAATGCTTGTAATTGTTCTAAATCCCAAACTGAAACACCTTCTTGATCTTTAGGGTTTGGAGGTTGTGCCATAGTTCTTAAAAATTGTTTAGCATTTGCAATAGCCATATCTGTCGATAAATTAGTATCAGCATCTAATAAAGCTTGCGCAATCCACTTTGGTAATTGACTCTTTTTTCTCGCAAAACGACGATCAGCTAAAACCATTACACCATAATCATCTTTACCTCTCAAGACTCTTCCTAAACATTGAGCAGCATGTCTCATCGCATCGAAAGACAAGAAATCGTTTTCTCTTATTTGGTAATGATCCCTTAGAAATTCCAACCTAGCTTTTAAAATTCTTGATTCAGTATATTGGAAAGGAATACCAATCATTAGAACTGTACGTCCATAATGATGATCAAAATCAATACCTTCAGAAACTTTACCACGAGCAACAGATAATAAAATAGCACCTCTACCATTCGAACAAGCAGTTCTATATGTTTCTAAAGCTAATGCAGTTTCTTGAGCATCCGGAGTCTCCACAAGAATTAATTTATATTTCCATACTTCATCCAAAATACCCATAGTTTGCCACATTGAAATGATAGATTCCATATAAAGATATGATGGAAAGAAAACAACCATACCATCAGGTGTAATTTTGGCAAATTCAATTAATAAAGAACCATAATTTCTAACAATACTTGGATCGTTTCTGATCTCAAATCTTGATGAAATGGCAACTTGATCAGATCCTTTTGTAACAATCATTGGTAAAAAGGATCTTTTAGCTAACGTCATAGTATATGATTCTTGAATTACTGTATCAAAATTTAACATTCTTGGATACATATCCAATGGAGAAATAGTACCTGATGTGATAATAACTGAAGAAAATCTATCAAAGATTGGTTTAATAGCAATTGAAGCATCAAGACATGTGAATCTCAAGATTGGATTTGGCACTGTAGCATTTTCAGTTTCATAAGGTTCCAATATCAATGCAAAACCTTGTTCATATGTTGAAACTAATGTTGCAAATGTTGCCACATCTTTCAAGGCATTATAATCCTCTATATCACTAACTTCTAAAGTTCTAACTAATAACGATAATCTCTCAGAACAGAACCGTAGTGGTTTCCTATCTATGAATGTTAATTGTTTAACATGTTGTAAAAAAGAAGTTGGAGTTTCTGAAATAACATGCAAAACCTTCATTCTTGTCTTCAAATACTCAATAAATCTCTTCAAAAATGCAACGAAATGTTCAGCTCTTCTAATGTTACCAGGCACAGCTTCTTTCAATAAATCTTCTGAAAGCACTGGGGTTTCCATCATTTGTTCTTCATTATTTATAATGTCAGACGCACTTAACCCAGAAACCAATTTTTCATATTCTTCTTGTAATTTTTTGGAATCAGTTTTTTTAACATCATCAATTCTCTTGGATAAACTAGTAGCACCTTTTGAAGCTTTTTTCAAAACATCATTTGTTAAATCTAATGAAAGAGATTCAATACAAACATTATCAATATTATGAGCTTCATCAAATATAACAATAGCATCTTTTGATAATTCTTTTGAAACTCTTTCAGAAATTTTTGGATCTAATAAATAATGATATGAATAAATAATAATATTACAAAAAGGAATCATACGACGAACTGTGAAATATGGACAAGTTTTCTGATCTTTACAATAATTTGTCAATGAATCAAATGAATAAACACCAGGAGGGACAAGATTATCAGGTTCTAATTCATATAAATTTTCATGGAAATCACATAAATCAACACCTTCAGTTTCACCTTGTTCAATCTTTTTTTTGGCCAACCCTGAAGTCATTCTTCTACATTTTTCATCAACAATTGAACCTTTTTTCTCTTTACTAACCGTTGGATGTAGACATAAATTTTTTCTTGAAGTTAAACCCAATCCTCTAAAGTCTTCCACATAACCTAATTCTTTAGATCTATAATTCATTAGATTATGCAATTCAATTAATGCCTTTTCAATCTCTGACATGGTACGTGAACAATAAATGATTTTTCTATGTTCTGGATAATGCATTTGATAAGCAACAGTTAATGATAATAATGAAACGGTTTTACCGGTACCTGAAGGCATTTCTAATATACTATTACCACCGACATCTAATGTCTTCTTGATATCTGACATATAAGCATATTGTTCAGGATATATACGTGGATATGGGAAAAGAACGGGCAAATCATCAATAAAGAACTTCATTATTATGATTTATTCGGTAATGGATTGGTAAAGTTGGATTTTGATGAAAATAGCTGTATGGGTATGAACTTGGATGGAGGAAAATGTAATGGTAACAGGCAATGAATAGCCACTTTACCAAAAAGCAGCTTTTTGATAGGAATTAAAGGTGAGATTTAGTTAAACAAGTTGTTGTGATTGTATAAATTCTATTATGGCAAATTGCTGAATGGCTTTAAGAAAATTTAGATCTGAAATATTTTCGCGAATTAGTTCTACGATTTTGAAACAACGTATAAGAAGTTGGAAATTACAAACACGAGAATAAAGAGGATTCGAAAGGTGAAGAAAACACTGCATGAACTGTTGTATCAGTTGCTTTGATTGGTCTATTTGACCAGTGACTTTCCTTACAAAATTGCACGTAATAACACTATTTTATTTTGTTTTGTTTTATGCTTATTGACCCCATTAATTCATATCTGGAAATAACTTAACCAGACATTTAGATAACACTTTTAACTTCGAAAAATCTCTTCAAGTAATAGATTTGGAAAAGGGAGTTAGCAGCCACAACAACCAATTGGAAAACTGACCAGTACTTAACTCTATCATTTGTTGATTCTGCTGTATTTCTATGAGTTCTTTCACGAACGACAATGTATCCCTAGTACTTTGTTAGTATTTTAATTTATTATTTGGTATAAATTGACTTACTTGTTCATTCTTAACTTCAGAAGTTAGAACGCTTAATCTTTTAACAGCGGCATCTAAAGAGTTTGAATCTGGATCATTAACATCAATATAAACAACACCATGAATATTGAAAGACACATCTTTTGTATCGATTGATGAATATTCATTAGAGAAACAATAACCAAATTTACCACTATCTGCAGCTTTTAATGAAACATCACCATGAGAAACACCAACTTCTTGTTTCAAGATTCTACCTGATGGAGAATGGATCTGATTTAGTTAGTATACAAGCTCCTCTCAAAACAAAAGCAAAAAAAAGCAAAAAAGCAAAAAAAAAACACGAAATAATGTTCAACATACCCAAAAATCACCAGTCAATTGTTCAGTAGAATGAGCATCTCTATTACCAAATTGGAAACTTATAGCTAATTCATCATTTTTTCTCAATTGTTCGAAAAAACATCTTTTACCATTAGCTGGTAATAAAACATTATGAGCCGTTACGATTGACAATAAAGAAATGATTGTGAGTAATATGGAGGAGCGCATCTTTGGATCCTTTGTTTTTGAACCAATTAATAACGATGTGATCAATCGATGATTTGGTTCGTTTGATGTTGTTGATTGTATGTTTTGTGTCCTTTTTTGAAAGCTGCGCTCGACGCGATTCTAAAAAAAAAGGTTGTGATTTTTAAAGGCTGCGATTATGTAATCCGTATAATGAAATATTAATTTGAACATTTGATCTGAAAGATAAATTATTTTATAAATAGAAAGGGGACATTGAATACTACTATTCACTGATTTTGAGTTACGAACCTACAATATCTGATGTAACATTAATGCATTCTAATTGAAAATACCATGATTATTTACACATATTCCCAATAAAACTTTAAACCATTAACCCATTCAATTGAACATTATCAAAGTTTCAACTGATTGAAAATATACCAATTTGTTTTTTTTTTAATTTTTTTGTTTCTTGTTGTATTACTCTTTATTCCATTATAACATTTATTTTCTACGGAATGAAGAACCTTCAGTTAATCTAGCTTTACCACCGGTTGGTTGAGATAAAACAGTAGCACATGAATCACAAGTAACAGCAGTTTGAGCGTGAGAGAAAACAGTGGTGATGTTTAAACAACCTGGACATTTAACATCCATGAAGTATGAACGTGGTGATTGAACCAATTGTTTTAATTTGTGTTTTCTAGCTTCAGAAGCAGCAGTTGGATGTAATAAATCTTGAACTAAAACCTGTAAACATTGTTAGTAATCTTGTTTTAAGCATTAAATAATCATCAAAATGAGGATACTTTGCTTAGAAGATGAATTAGAGTTGAGGTTTAATCAAACTTAGAGGTTCCCCTTATGGGTGAGTATAAATCAATTTTAAGACATCAATAATCTGTGTTATTTGTATGACAAACAGGTCTGGAAAATGGATATCCTCTTCTTTTGCCTATGAATAATGTAATGATGACATTGAATCAATAATTTGGACTCTCCCTAGTGATATAGGAGCCGTATATAATTCCCTTTATAATTCCAAGATTTATTACGATAATGAAAACTCTATTACAGTAAGCCATGTTGGGTCCATTGAAACAAAACTTAAGTCTATTAATTCCGTCAGATTTCTGATACTCTTTCATTTGATACTCTTCTTTGATTCAACATGCTTTTCTCTGGATGAAAAAACTTCAAAACTACGACACTCATCCCTTATGACTGAATTTTGAATCTTTACTCAACATCTATGTTCTTTAAATTATTGTAACTCTCTACTATATGATACCCTTTGCCTCTTGATCATCTTCAAAGTAAAATTATTCCTCATTTTGTACCTTTTAAAACGTACCATATTGACTTATTTTGGTAATCCCTTTAATAAAAAGTGCTTTGTAGAAGCGTCCAAATTTTCAACTTTTTTTCACTTTTGCCATCAAAAGCCAAATTTCCTAAAAAAAAATTCCACTGCGCAAAAAGGAAAAAAAACGTAAATTTCGTAATCGGTGTTGGGATGTCGCGATTAGGTAATCAGATTTGTGATACGGTTACCGCATTGGGTAATGGCGCTGGGAGTTGTTGCATTTGTGATATTTTGCGAAATAAAGCGCCATTTCAAGTTTTTCCTTTGGGCTGAAGTCGATTTCGCTTTTTTTTGCGCAAGGCAAAACTCTTTTGGGAGAGGGCCACAAAGAAACAGTCACTTTTGGGGCCGCGAGATTCCTTGAATTGGTGTTCTGATGTGACATTTCGTTCTGTTTACTTTTCAATTTGACATATAGAGATTGAGATTGAAATTGTGTTCTTATGCTTGACATGGGGAAGGATGATCTGAGGCTGATAGTGGGATACCTCTAGAGGTTATCAGATATAGGAGACGTAAGGTGACTGACTGATATGAGAATATGCAGTACAGTTGAGGATACACGATTGTAATAAAACATAGTATGAAGACTATAACGAATTGGCATTCACCTAGAGCCAAAGGAAATGGGAAATCATTCAAAATACTCTTTGTTAGTTGTGAAGATAATGATGAAATTGAATACCATAACAAACATAATGATACAACTTTTATTGAAACAGGAGGCATAATACTTCTGGGTATGTTGAGGATATAATTATTCATTACTTTCATCTTGATCATATATGGTCTTCTTATTGTTGCATGCTATCAGCTAACGTGCAAATAAGCGATTGTAATTATTTTACTAATGTTGAACTATGTTGGATTTAATTTCATATGAATGTTAACAAAGCTCTCATCAGCTCGATTGATCCAAGGTAGGTTATCACTCATCAACTTATATATATCCAAGGGTTCAAATATGGATTTATAAGAAAACTATCTACACTTTCTTCTCAATGAGTACATCACAATGATTATATAGTTCAGTCCGATTGAAAATTGAACTACATCTTCTACATCATTTACAAGAATTAATCAATAACTAGACGTATAATATTCCAAAAAGCGATAAAAGGTGTAAAAGAGAAACATGATATTTGAACTACAATGTCACAATTAACACCACACTCTCAGCACATCATCCAACGAACAACAAACAAACTAAAACATTGTGAAATTCGCTTGAAAGACGGGAGACAACTCCATATACAATATACGAGCTGATTCAAAATCAATCAAGTTTCATTCGACAACACTTCAATTGAAGGTCTCATCTTACGAAAGGTTTTTTTACGTGAAAGAAAAAAATGAAACACTATAATCATAATAGCGGATAATAGCTTTATCTTCATTCTTCATTCTTCTTCTTTGATCATTCCCTTAATCTAATTGTAAAATAACTAAATCAAATTTTATAATATTTCTTCAATCATTTCGTGTATAAGCTAAAAGTTCGTCCATAAAAAACAAATTTCGTAAAAAATCGTTGGGCTTGTAAAAGGGAATAAATGTTATAAAAAATTTTGATGAGTATGATAATAATGTGCTGTGGTGGATGTCAATGTGTGTAGGGGCGGAAACAATCATAATTCTAAATATCATTAACAGTAAATAAGGTTTCAAAAAAAAGAAATAAGGTTTGGAGACAAGATAATAAGCACAATGGCTTCCTAAAAGTAACAATATTTGAATAAAGGATTGTAAACAAAAATCAACCGAAATTATAATAATATAAAATGAATAATATACAAGGGGTTTGTGTGTTTGTGTAGATGTGAAGATCGTGATCGAGGTGATGATGTTGATGATAATGAACAAAAAACGTGTTTTTTTAAATTATCTTGATCAATTGGATCTTGTAATAATTTCTTCTTCATAATTTCAAGTTCAAAATTTCCCTTTGAAAAATGGTTTTAAAATATAGATAAAATGCAAAAAATTGATTAAAACTGAATATAACTTCATCTTTGGATATGACAATAAATGAAAAGGGACAACTTTATATTCTTTGAATATAACACAATGAAAGAAATAAATATTATAGCAGCAAAATAACAAGAAAGAACAACTTCACAAGACAATTAATAAAACACAAATGATAATGGATTAGATGGATATGACAAGGGCATGGTAGTATACTTATGGATGAATTGAAAACAAATAGGACGTTGGTAATATAGGTTAATGATAATAATGGTAGGTTAATGTTGATGATGTGTAGAAGTAAAAAATGGGTGATGTGAATTTAGGATAAAATGACTTTAAAATAACAAAACAAAAACTCTTAGCATTTCTTTTCATTAACTTTATTTACCAGATTTCTTTGCTTTTCTTGGAGGGGTAACAGCTCTATTTTGTCCTACTGAATTATAAGTATATTTTGGTTTTTTTTCAGCAGGTTTCAAAATTTGGAATGAACATAATAAACTTTCATCAACACTCATCATTGCACCAGCATTATCAAACTCACCACAATAATTTGGAGCACTAAATAATGTAACCAACTGTCTTTTGGAGAAAAATTCATAACCATCTTCAACAACTTGATGAGCTCTACAGATCAAATCCATATCATGTTTTTGTAAAAATCTTGAAACAACATCCGGACCAAAAGTAAATGAAACACCACGATCATTTTCACTCCATCCTGTAATATCTTTATCAGGATCAGACCATAATAAATCACATAATAAACCAACATCTGGTATATCAGTAGGTCTCATAACTCTTCTTATTTGTTCCATTGAATTTAAATCTGGTGATAACCCACCATGCATTGTAAAGATTTTTTCATCAATTATAGCAGCAATTGGTAAACAATTAAAACAATCTGTAAAAGTTTTCCAAAGTTTGATATTATATCTTCTTTTACATTCATCATAAAATCCATAAATACGATTAATTGATGCACATTCATGATTCCCTCTTAATATAAAGAAATTTTCTGGATATTTAATCTTATAAGCTAATAATAAACAAATTGTTTCTAAAGATTGTTTACCTCTATCCACATAATCACCAAGGAATAAATAATTTGATTCTGGTGGGAAACCTCCATATTCAAATAATCTTAATAAATCATAATATTGACCATGTATATCACCACAAATTTTAATCGGTGCTTCTAATTCTAATAAAATAGGTTGTTGAATGAAAATTTCTCTAGCTTTTTTACAAAGAAAACGGATTTCATATTCTTCTAATTGTACTTGTTGACCTGGTCTTGAACCTCTAACTTCCAATAGTCTATCAACAATGGAGTCGAGATCAGCTTCTGGTTCTTCAGCCATGATTGGAAAAGATGTTTATATATATATAAATGTGTATGTGTTGAGTTTTGATTTAAATTTGTGTAAAATTGCCCCTTTGTAACAAAAATGCAAATGATAACAAAATTCAATTTCTAAACAACTCCGGATGAGATCTTTTCAAGTTGAGAAAAGATGTTTATGATGAATGAGTTGAAACTTTGATAAAATGACAAGGTTAGAACTGTATGGGCAATGAATTTTTTCAAGTGAAGATCAAAATCCAAGTGGGAAATTGTTGTTTGAGATGTAGTAAACCTGACGTGTTTGATTTAACCCTGGGCTTTTTTTTAAAAAAGTGGTTTCCCAAAATTTTCTTGAAAAAGAACCGGAAATTCACTGGGATATTCTGAATTTGAAATGTATAAACAAAACAAGAATACGCTGACTCTGGCTTGCTTGTACTTCTTCAAATTGGACGCAATTTCCCTAGAACAAGAGTTTGATGGAAAATCTCTGGTTCAGTAATTGATTTGTAGCAAGTATCCTCCCAGAAACACAGCAGATGAGTGGTACTGTTGTGGGAAAGGGGTTTGTTTGTTTTGTTGTTGTTGTTGTGTTGGTGTTGATGGCTTTTGGGGGGCAAAATTTTGTTTTTCAAACTGAACGAATTGGAATTCTCAATTCCGGGAGGGCAAACACAGGGTAACTGGCTTTGGGGACGGATTATGTAAGAATGTGAGGTATTTGAGTGTAAACTAGTGTGTATATTGTGAGATTGTGTAGAGAGAAAATCGGGAATCGGTTGATGAGGGAGTCAATTAGTCAATTGATGGAATAATTCATCTTATTGCCTTCCATTAGACACCAATTGACCCCCCATCAACCCACGCAACCAGAGCATTAATTGCTCGCCATTTTATAATATACAAATTCATCTCAATCGCGTTTTCACGGTGTTCGCGAGCTATATAGAAACGAATCTAGAATCAGGGTAAAAACCAGAGCAAAATTTTGCAGAACGAATTCGCGACAAGCTTTTTGATCTTATCTTAATTTGGGCCATTTGTATGGAGAATTGAAAGCTGTCTATTTTTTTATACAAAGTTTCTACCAAATCAACTGGAAGTTATAATGGAACAGTTCAAGAATATATATCATCTCAGGAAAGTAGCTGATGCTGCTGCCAAACCATGTGCTTTCTGTTATAAGATAACAAGCGCTGTGTTGATAACAAGTGATGGATCTGTAAGTGTACTACATATTTTAGTTATTCGGAATTTTAGATTCGATAAAAGCTAACTTGAATTGAATTAGAGTGATTTCTTTTATACTTGTGAAAGTCATTTAAAAGACCCAGCATTTGCTTGTCCAGTATATGATCAGGATTATATTGATGCTAAGGCTAAAAAAGAGGTATTGGATAGAGAAATTAAGGCACTTAAACTTAGATGGGATGAAAAGAATAGATATGCTGGTTGGGATAAGTTAGTTTCAAAGTTTAGTGCGAAGAAATCTGAAGGTGATGGGAAAGATGATAGTAAGAAAGGAAGTGGATCATCAACTCCCAAGACAGAAGAAGCTCAAATCAAAGAATTAACTGAACAAATTTCAAATCATGAATCGATATTACAAAAACAACAAAGAACATATCAATTGAATAAAGATATCTTTAAAATACGGCTAGAAAAAAAATATAAATCCAAAACTGCTATGCAATCAACACAATTGAATCAAAAATTAAAAGATCCTACATTTTTCCCCTCAGTACCTCAAGCACCACCTTCAAAATGATCATTAGATATATATATATATATATAAACAACTTATTAATAATTAACGGCTCTTTCATCGATCCAACATTCCCATTTTTCAATTTTATCTTTTAAAACACTCCCACTTACAACATCAAAGTTACCTTCTAATTGATCAAAGCTGAAATTTGAATTAATTGATTGTCCTAAATCACTAAATTCATCATCAATTTTATCATTATCAACTTTTGAAATATTATGAACGTTTAATTTTCTATATGAATCAATTTCTTGTTCTAATAATTCTTTAATTTTATGAGATTGTCTTGCACTAAACAAATCTGATTTATTACATGCAACTAAAATATCAACACCACCTGGTCTTCTTTCTGTAATTGTAAGTAAATCATATAAAAATTTGGCATTTTCTCCCAATTTTTTAGGATCAATACTTGAATCAATCATAAAAATTAAACCATGAATATTTGTTGATGTTTTAATTTCATCTGTAGTTAAATTATGTAATTTTGGATGACCTGGGAAATCAATCAATTTGAATTTACTTTTAATTTGTCCTGTACTTGGTAATTCAAAATTATTTATAACATTTGCTTCTTGTGATGTAACACTTGGTAAAACTTTCCCAGTAGTGAGCTAAAAAGTTTAGTTAGTCTTCCACCTATGGAAAAATGTAGCAACTTAATTTTTTTCCTTTACTTACCTTTGTGAAGAAAGCAGTCTTACCAGAATTTGAAAGACCAGTGATGATAAATGTTGGTGTTTTATTACCTTGTTTTGTTAATCCAGTGATTGCAATCGCATTGGTCTGTTTGTGCAGTATTATGAACAAGGCAGCTAGTATGAGTCCCACTAAGATGGTGAAGACATAGACATCGGCCATAGTTGTAGCTAAAGTTGTAAGTGGATTGATGTATCTTTTCTTCTCTAGTTCTTGATGGCTCGTTGATTAAGATGGTTCAGCGTTTTCATGAGATATAAAACGGATTCGCGAATTCGCGGGAAATATCGTGTACTAACCAAAGTTTTTACTTAAGTAGATAAAATAGCATTTATTCAATGTCTACTAGAGTTCTTATATGGTCTTAATTACTCTTTGGAATTCTGTAGTCTTTGCACAGTATTATTTTGGATTGTATCTCAGAGCTTCAACTTCCCTATATCTTTCCCCATTGTATATTGAGTCCAGTTTAGGTAAGAGATCATTTCAAGTTGATGATGAGTTGTTTTGATCATACTGTGATCTTAACTGTCCTAAACTATGAAAGGCGCGTAACAGGAGAAATCTTGATTAATAGCATGTTGCACTCTGAAGCTAAAGTTAGAGAGCTCAAAGCATTACACTGGCTCACTGGAGAATGCGAGAATTGACAATTCTGTGGCTCGTTAATAATTTGGGAAAACATTTGTCTAGCGGTTCATGGAGACCTGTTTCTTCAAGCTTCCTGACAGCTCTTTAGAAATGACACCTTTCAAAAGTTTGTACAATTTATAGCTTAAGATCAGATCCAAAAGATGGTCGTTACTGTCGAACATTTTGGAATGTTGAGATTGGATAACCTGTAGGCAAACCGTCTTCAAAACAGACAAAAATCATGATCTTTTGTCAATCTCTGAAATAGTCTCAAAGTAAAAATCTCATTAATCACTCTCAGGTAAGAGATCTTTAACAGACACGATAAGATTTGATAGGACATTAATCGATTACGGTTTTCAATATATCATTTGACGTATCCGGCAGATTCATCATTATGAAGTAGTTTAAATTAGTGACCAGCTCTAGCTACAGAAAGCTTTCATTATTGCAATATGGAACCCTGAATCCGTCTTCAGTATCTAGATGAAATCATTTGATAACAGACTCAAAGATGTAAAAAATATGAAACCAATCTTGAATCTTGATCTAGTGTCGATTGAGCAGAAAAGCGTTCTTTAGCTCCGCACTCATGACTGCATATTTTCTGCTTTCGCGTGTACCTGCGCAAGCTAAAATTGTACGAGACTTACTCTACAACTGATTTAAATGAAGTATATATTTCCCATATTCTTCATTTCTTCCATTTATTACTCAACTCTCACTTTACTTCACGAGATTAAACAATGAACAACTCATCATTGATAGATCCCGTTTTAAAGAAACTAGAAAAAGCGAACGTCACTATTCAAGATCGTTTCTTGAAGGTTGATTCAATCTTACCTACCGGTACTCATGCTTATAATGACGTTTCATTATATACACAAGAATACTCGAACCGTTTTGGACGTCTTCCCAAACATACTTTGAAGGTCCCAGACAACTTCAATCCATCTGATAGATATAATTCCTCCTCGGTTTGTTATGTTAAAGAAGGTTGTGAAATGACTTATACATTATGTGCATATTGTAATCCATTTAAAAATTGTGGTCAAGTATCAATGTTTAAGAAACCAAGAAACAAACATGGATCAAATGAACCATTAATTGATTTAGGAGAGCCAAAATTTTATAATCCAGCCGAATATGAACAACATTTAGCAGAGTTCCATTGTATTTCCAAATATGGTACAATTGAACAACCATTTACTGGATTCAGTCTTGCCAAATTTACAAGGACTCAAGAGCCAGAAAGTTACAAAATGTGTTGTATATGCCCTTATACCCAACGTGTTGATGAAGAAAGTGCTTGTTTAGCTCAATTCTTCCTTGACCATAATAAAAGAGATAACAGTCAATTTAAAGTTTATTTAAGACATGTCTACTCTCATCACCTTTCTTCCAAGAAAAAGACAGCTGTTGAAGCTCAATATAAGTTACTTACCACTATATTTAATGGCAAAGAGGTTATAAATTTATTTGTTCCATTTGATATTAATGAGTTCTATAAAGCCTTGAATGTGTTATGGAGTAGCCATTTTGATGAAGTAGGCGCACCTATTTTGGTTGAAGATAACGAGTCTATATTAAATAGAGCAGCAAAATTTGTTATAAGAAAGTCTGAGGATACATTTAGTGTATTGAGCCATGACAACAATTCAGAAAACTCTAAAGAATCAAATGGAAATTGTCCACAATCATCAAGAAAAAGACCTTCATCTACTTTTAGTGATACTTCACTTGAAACAGAAGAAAAAGATGATGTTGAGCACTCTCACAAACTAATAAAAGTAAACACCACTTTAAAAACAGCCCAAAATACCAATACAAATGAAGCTTTACCAAACATAGATACTGACTATTTCCCCATTGGAAACACTGATATAAATCCTGCATTTGATATTGGTGACCTTTCTCGAATCATCAATGGAACTGAACAATTCATCCTTCAAGATTATGACTTTTCAAATTAACTGAGAAATATTGGATTAGTAAACTCAGGAACCCTAAGCAGATACTGTAAATAACCAGCGTTTTCAAAAAACCTTTAGCTTTAGTGAAAAAAATATAGACCAAATAGTAGCATCATCAGCTTAAAGTTATCACCAGGTACAAAAAGTTCTTTCACATGATATACTAAATGATATGCAAAGTTGGTTAAAAGAATGTGTTAATTATTGACTGTTTGGAATATACTATAGTTTTGATAACCCAATATCCAAAAGGTCACAGCCCAACAAGGATATCTTCTCATGAATAGGTTTCAACTCCTAAGCCTTTTCATTCGTTCCTCATAATTGCTCTAAAATCCACTATTCCTGTTCTCTTTCTTCCATCTTTTCTTCATACCCTCTTCCTTTCTCTTTCTCTATCTAAATAAATGATTGTTGATTATAGCGTCTAGTAGCTTATAAATATGGCTTCCTATGTATTCCTATTAAAGCGTTAATGTAATCTGTATAGCAAAATCGCGAATGCACTAGCCTTTCCGATTATACAAACTTTTGAAGATACATTTCAATCAGCATCAATCCACAATAGTTCCCGTGGATATCACCATCATAAAGAGCCTTGGACACTCCAGTACAACTTAATATCTTTACTGATGGCTCGGAAGGTTTCCAAGAGTTGATTCTTAGTACTTTTGTTGCGTTTATCAGGTGGTTCTTTGAGCAAAGTTATCCTAGCAATCAAAAGTTTGTATGGTTATAACACTGAGCAAAATTCAAAAGTCAAACATTATGGTAAAGTATACATCGACACATCCAGGGAAAGTATCTCGTTTATGTATCCTATTGGCTCTATATAGTCGGTTATAATGGTTGTGAAAAAGATGTCATGTTATCTTGGACACAAAACATTTATCCACAATTGATGCCATATATATAAATTTGTTCAATTATCCTCAATCTAATAACTAGGGACCCTGCAGGATTTCAATTGATTATCAAAGATGCTGAGATCACTACCTATAACTACACATTACACTTACCATCATTTCCCTAGTGTTACACCTTTCCATGATCAATTAATTGGTTTAAGGTTTTTGAAAACAACGTCAAAAAAATCACCATCATTTCCAACAGTAGCTCCTGATCATCCAAATGTACCAAAGCAAAAGAATATATTTGATATAAGTACCAAATTAATTGTGGTTCCACCTCCTGAGATTGATAAAGATAAATATATCACACGTCCTGCATTCCCACATCCTCCATATGAATTAGAAGATTGTGAAAAAGTTCACTTTGTTCATAGAGAACCTAAAACAATTGGTGATAAAATTGCAGATCGTGGTGTTAAGAGCTGTAGGGCACTTTTTGATTTTATTACAGGTTATAAAAAACCAAAAAATGTTCATGGTGAATTGGAAACATGGGAAGGTACAAGATATGAAATGACTGAAGAGAAATGGATGACAAGAGTGATTTTCTTGGAAAGTATTGCAGGTGTTCCTGGGATGGTTGCTGCTTTTCTTCGTCAGTTGCATTCATTAAGATTGTTACAAAGAGATAAAGCATGGATTCAGACTTTACTTGATGAAGCTTATAATGAAAGAATGCATTTACTAACATTCATCAAATTGGGAAATCCATCATGGTTTACAAGATTGATTATTTATGTTGGACAAGGGATTTTTTGTAATCTGTTCTTTTTAATTTATTTAATGAAACCAAGATATTGTCATAGATTTGTTGGATACTTGGAAGAGGAAGCTGTCAGTACTTATACTCATTTGATTAGTGAAATTGATGCTAAAAGGCTACCAAGATTCGATAAAGTTCAATTACCAGAAATTGCATGGTTATATTGGACAGAATTAGATGAAAATTCATCATTTAGAGATCTAATTCAAAGAATTAGAGCAGATGAATCTAAACATAGAGAAGTTAATCATACGTTAGCAAATTTGGTTCAATATCAAGATAGAAATCCATTTGCTATGAAAATTGATGGAATTCCAAAAGAGGAACAACCAGATGAATATTCATTGAAGACAAAGAATCCACAAGGCTGGAGCCGTGATCAATTAAACTTATGATTTTGTACATATTCATATATAATATAAGACGAGAAACTTTATGAGAATATGTAGAGAGACTTTCCTACATGGACTGTATCAAATATAAATCGTAACGTTCATTCTTTATACTATTAGCTAGTAAGTATTGTCTTTTGTTTTTTGTTTGTTTGTTGTTGCTTCTTGATGAATCTTATTGATCATATTTATCAAATGATCCAATATCTGTGCTCAGATTATCATTGTCAAAAGCTTTTAAAATTTCTCTAACATAATCATCATTTTCTACATTCTCATCAACAAATATGTTTTCTCTTGAAATGCTAACATTTGATCTACTTTCACGTGAATGTTTTTCATCGAAAAATGTAGATCCACTTCCTGCTTCACTTATTGAGTCTAATGATTCAAGATCTGGATTTGTGATTCTTAATTTTGATCTTCTCTTAGAACTAACCAACACTTGAACATCTCTATTACCCAAAAATCTATCAATTTGATCTTCTTCCTCATCACCTACACTACCATTTGTGCCAACACCTGGTATGACTTCATCAGATTTTGAACTTTCTGTATCACCTTTGGAGGAAATCAATGAAACTCTTGATTTGTTTGCATAATTTGACATTGGTGATAATTCTTGCTTATCTGCATAATCTTCAGGATTTGCAAAAGGTCCATGAGATCTTGATTGTTGTAAAGATGGTTTATTTTGTTGTGACAATCTTTTAAATTTTTTAGCAATATGTGTATTATCAAATGTGAAATCCAGTGATTGTCTATTATTTGGAGATCTTTGTTGTTGAGTTGGTGATGTGCGGTTACTAATAATTGGTGAAGTATTTGATGAGTATAATGGTAATCTTGTTGGTGTCAATTGTGGATATTGTTGTTCAGAATATCTTCTTGATTCATATTCATTTCTTTTTTGATTCCACGATGATATACTTTGATTGTCAATTTGATTAACTTCCTTGTAAAAATCCGGATGATCTGAATCTGAATCACTTATTGATTCTGCTTCATCTTCTTTGAAATATTTTTTATAAATGAAGAATGCTATTATGGATAAAAGTGTTATACCAACAACCGGAACAACCACTGCTGGAACAATTACCCGTGTATTACTTGAGCCCTTGGAAGTTGAATTACCTGTTGATGATGTGAATGCTAAAATTGAACTACTCGCTGCTGAATGTGCTGATGATGATGCACTAGCTGCTGAGGTTGAAGCTGATGAAATTTGTGAAGATGATATTCTTGAAGACTCAGAAGCATTGGACATGGAAGAGCTTAATTCCTTTTCCGAAGAGCTTGATGATGTTTTACCGGAAGCTTGATAGGCTGAATCAAATTTATCAACTTTTTTCAAAGTATCTGTATCATATAGATTGATTGAATAACCAGAATCACTTCTTTTCTTTTTATTGTTATCATTATTAATTGTAATCAAAGTAGAGTTGAAAATAACAGCTCCCAAAATATTTTGAACATCAAACCCAGTTCCTTTAGTAACATCTTTCCAATTCCATTCATCTGTTAGGTTCAAATTTAAAACATAAGGACTTGCCCAATTATTACCTAATATACCACCTAAAACTAACACATTTGAAGCATCTGTCTCATCATCTTTGAATACAGATAATACTAAAGGATTAACTCTTGAGTTAACACTGAATGAAGCAGAGCTGACAGTCTTGAAAGTCCATGATTGATATTCCCAAAGAGCAATTTGAAACATACTAACCCAACCCGAAGATGCCTTACCACCAATTAATAAATTTGAAACACCTTGAGAATCAATAATGGCATTCGAAGAGCCATAAAACCCAGTTGGCGATATTGAAGTGATTATTGAATTCAAGGTCTTCGAATGCGGATTGAATTGTAGGATCCTATTTGAAATTGTATCATTATATAAACCACCATATATATAAATTGAATCATAATCTTTATCTGGAGATGTCATTATCGTAGACTGTTCAAAATATTGAAGGTTCGTGTTATTTGATAATGTGGTATCATAATCTATGCTTTCCCATTTGTTCTTCTTTTCATCATATATGGAAATAGTCATTGAATCATTTGAACTTGAACCACCTTTATAAAAAGCATAGAGATCGCCATTTGCTATAGTTATTGAATAATTATCCTTTGTTGGTGGTGATATTATATTCGATATGGAGTCACCATAATTATAGCTTTGGTTGTTAGAGATCTGTAAGATCTCATTGTTTGTAAGTTTCAAATAAGCATTCGGATAACTTGGAGAATAAGCTGTATCCCACTGTTGTGCCAGTATTATTGGACTCCAAAGAGTCAGTAGTATGCAAATATTTATCCTTAGCAAGTTCATTTTTGATTATTGATACCTTCTCCAAATGAAAATAATTTACAGTGGACTTCCGAAGTTCAATAACTATAGATGCAATCTTAAGTTGTTTCAAGTTGTTAAATCTTGATGATTATTGTTGATGATGAAAAAAAAAATGTAAACAAACAGTTGTCGTAGAAACCGGAAAGATTTCGTGGATTATATAATCAGAGACACAGAGAAAAATGACAGAGATACACAAAAATACTGAGTTGGATTTTTTCACAAGTTATTTTAGCATATTTACAATTTGCTTAGGCCAGATTGGAATGGTAATGAAGGTCGCATGATTTTACTATTGTAAAGAGATTGTTTTATTAATTCTCACAAGGATCCGGAAGGGTTGACACTAAGTATGTGGTCATACAACTGGTGGTAGTTATCTGGATCTTGTGGAAGAAAGAGATAACGGTAAGCCCGAGGAAGATATGTTTACAAGGTGTACAGAACATTAAGAAGAAGAAGGTACACTAAGAAACAGGTGAAGCAAGAATGTTACAATGAATTCTCATAGGTAATAAAAAAATCTCTAGGATGATTAGAATGGGAGTTTGTTAGTCTTCAGAATCACCGAACATTTCGGTCTTGACATATAGGGTAAGATCGGCTTTCATCATTTACCCATGGTAACGTCATGGAAATATTAACACCTTTGGTGTCAATGGTTAGAGCAAAGTAATCATTTCCTTTGATAAACATTGGAATGGGATGAGATATCTTAAAGACATGGGAAAGCACGTGGTAACTACATATCCTAATGATTTATAGCTCTTTCTTGCGCCTCTTCATGATCACCATCCAATTGAGAAAAGATTCGATGCTATAATAAATGGACTCAGGTACCAGACATCTCTGACAACTTGTTTTACTCTATGTTGAATTTTTTCCCATCTATGATTATTCTTGTAAAATAATGCCACCCGCGTGGTTCGAACCGAGATTCTGTCAGTGCTGACGTAATCCGCCGTGAAAACTGGAGAAGCGACAATCATTTGTTTTGCTAAAAACAATCAGAATCGGAACTCAGATTTTAGAAGGATCAAAAAACACATGATTTATAGTTGGGAAAAAAGGACATTTGCAGAGGAACTAGCTAGGTAGGCTTCAGGAATAAGAGACACTCTATAGAGTGATAATACGCACTTACTGTGATACCGCACTACCTTCTGTTGTCCATCCTTTCAGTGTCTGCTGTTCACGGCGTGTGATCTAAAAAGGTGTCGTTTGCTCTCCAAAAACCTGCAGAAGATTTTTCTGGAGTCGCACACTTTTATTTTCACCATTTTCTAAACCATTGGATTCTGACACTTTCTACGAACATCAACATCAACTCTAACTTTAACAACAACGGACTATTGAAATTGTACAATACAATCGTAACCCAAAGACAGTGAGAGCTACAACAATCATCTATACACAGAAAGTAAGGCCACAAAAAGTTACCTCCAATCACTAGTCCAAGTTGCTTCTGATCAATCTCATAAAAAGGATAAGAAATATCCCAAATTTGTTGTCGGCGGTGTCCACAATACAATCTAATCCAATACAATTCATAACCATTAACTTGAGGTGCTTGTTTAGGTTGATTTTTCACTTAGCTTTCTTCAATAGACACCATGTCCCATAGTCAAAGGCCTCAGAATCAGCCGCATAGCGAGCAGAGTTCTTCTTCTAAATTGGAACTGCCCACGTTAAAAGGTAGATTGGCTCCAGCGGAAGTTACACTGAGTCAACCATCACCGGATAAAACCAATGAAACATCACCAGCTTCCCCTAAGTCGTTCTATGAAACTATCCCTAGAGATTATTTTCATCCTTCCCATCTGCCTCATCATGAAATGGGACTGAAATCAATAGATTCCACTGCTAATGATGATATGGTGAATCACATCAAAAAGAATGAGCATTACAAATATCATGATCATCAACACCAACCCTTTCAGGAATCGGGTAAAATGACAGAAGGTAAGATAAAAAAATCTCTGGATTCACCTCCTGGAAGTCCGACACTTGAATATTCAACAATTACATCCCCTTTTTCTTCAACTGACTCACTGGCATCTCTGGTTGAACGTCAAAATGAATCTAAAATCAATCATCCAAGTCATCAAATATTCAACACAAGTAAGAGATTATTATCAACATCGTCAAGAAAACCTTCAACTTCATCTATATTTAACATTTTTGGCTCAACAAATCATAATCATACTAATAGCAGAAATCGTAATAATAGTACACCATTAGTAAGGTCACCACTAAATGAAAAAAAGAATCCATTCAATACTTTATTATCGACAACTGCTAGCTCATCATCAACAAGAAGATTAGAACCAACTGTTTCAAATCCTCATCATATTCATTCATCACCAGAGGTTAAAGAAAGTAATCATGTCTCCCTCGAATATGATCCTGTATCGAAAAGGAAAATGTTGAATTCTTATGAAATTATTAAAGAAATCGGCCGTGGTGAACATGGGAAAGTTAAATTGGCCAAAGATATAACAACTGAAGAATTAGTAGCTATTAAGATTGTGGATAGGAAAGGTAAACCTAAATTAGGATCATCTGGAATATCTGGTCAATCTACAGAAGATAAGATTAGAAAAGAAATTGCCATAATGAAAAAATGTTCACATCCAAATGTTGTTAAATTGAAAGAAGTTTTGGATGATGCTAATTCAACAAAGATTTATCTTGTTTTAGAATATTTGGAAAAAGGAGAAATCAAATGGAGAAAATCATTAGGTCAACCTGCATTAACATTACCAGAGAGTCTTAGTGCATTCAGAGACGTTGTCTTAGGTTTAGAATATCTACATTATCAAGGAATAATACATAGAGATATTAAACCTGCAAACTTGTTAATATCTGCAGATAATTCAGTTAAAATCTCAGATTTTGGTGTTTCATTTGCTTCCTCGCTGAAAGAAGGTGAAACTAATGAATTGGATTTATGTAAAAGCGCTGGAACGCCTGCTTTTTTCGCTCCAGAATTATGTCAACCTATTGTTCCTGGTGAACCTGAAAAGGAAAGACCTAAAATAACACATAAGATTGATGTTTGGGCACTGGGTGTTACATTATATTGTTTACTGTTTGGTAAGTTGCCATTTTGGGGAAGTAATGAATTTGAACTATTTGCTTCAATAAATAATGATGAGTTGACATTTCCAGAGTATTTCCCAAATAATTATGAATGGTCTGAAGAAGATGTTTTCCAAGCTAAGAATTTATTAAACAAGATGCTTCATAAAGATCCGTCGAAAAGAATCGGATTAAAAAGTATCAAAAAACATCCATTTGTACTGAGAAACTTGTCAGTTGAAGAAGCCAAATTATTTACTGGCGAACAAAAATCTTGTGAATCCAAAATTCTTGTTTCAAATGAAGAGGTTAAAGTTGCAGTCACCGGTATTGCTGGTAAGATTAAAAAAGGTTTTGCTAGAGCCCTGAAATTTGCAGGATTAAGTGGAGGCAATAGTGCTGCTAGTAGTAGCTCAAGTACAATAAACAAGAAAGATTCACATCCGAGTTTATTCAAAACTAATACAAGTGCAGACCTGAGACCAAACCAAATCAATAAAACCATCAGATCATATTCTTATAACTTACATGACCCATCAACACGATCATTATCATTTGCAGACGATGATCTGGAAAGAAAAAATTCATACACAAAGTCCCCATTAGCTACAAATTCAACAACTGCAACCACCACAAATGATTCATCAGCTGCACAAAGTCGTCAAGGCTCAAGACATCATAAACGTGTTAGATCTGGTGATGTTGCAGGAATGGCAACATCTCATGCTACAGTTGAAGGGGATCTGTTTTTGAATAAATCTTCAGCTTTCAACGCTTTAAGTGGTATCATGGACGATGATATAAGACGTTCAAGTGTTGCATCAGTGAGTGGAAGATCTTCAGTTTCTGAGACAGTTCCAACTTCGAATGGATCTTCCTTAGATAATGGTACTCAATTGGTTTCATTGCCTATGAATGCAAGTTTCGCTTCCTTGGATAGTGTTTATTTTGATAACTATAATGGTGAAAAAACTAACTCAATATCTTCCGATGAAAGAACCAAACCATATGAAGGTGAAGCTGAAGATGATTCGAAAGTTTCTGTTGATGAATTTTCTAACGAACAAAGTACATCAAAGCCAGCGCATAATCCAAGAGATTTCTTTCATAAGATGAATAGTTTCTCACTGAATAAAGCTACTGAAAAGAAAGTCGATGATTCAGTCTCACCTCATGAACCATCAGTAACTACAGATGAACTTCAGGATACAGTTCCAGGAAGTAAAGATAATGATACAAACAAAAGACGTGATAGTGGCACTCGGAGAAGTAACAGCGGGGCCAGAAGAAGTGATAGTGGTAATAGTTTTAGAAAACTTCGAGCTAATAGTTCAGGTTTCAGTATAGCTAATAATGATGTCAACAGAATGAATTCCATATCTACAAATGTTTCACAATATTCAGTCCCATCATATTTAGCTAACGAATTAAAAGCATCACGTTCAATTACTGAAGACAATGCGCCAGATATTATTGTCTCCCCTAGTTCAAAATCAAATACACCTGAAGCAGCTGATAAAAAGACTGATAATTTACCAAGAAGACCATCATTACCTAAAAGAGGAAGCACACCAAAATATAGTATTTTTGGCGATAGTTCAGACGAATCTGATAGTTCAGGTTCATTTTCTCCAGCTACAGGGACTAGAAATCAGTCAAGAGCTAATACATCCATTGACGGGGAACTGAATGGCGGCGAAGAGGATGATATTGTAGTTGCTGCTAGTGGTAGTGAAAGTGAAGGTGAAAGTGATTCTGAAGAAGAAGAAGAGGATAGTGAAGGTGAAAGTAATGAATTGACTTTGGTACTTGGCTCAAGACGTTCAAGTCGTATCAATTCAATTGCTGTTGGTGCTATTGATCGTCCAAATTCTGCTCCAAAGCCATCAATAGATACAGATGTAAAGAAGAAACCAGAAGAATCTGCCACTACTTCAAATAATACAAATAAAGTAAAAAGAAGACTGTCTTCACTGAAAACTTCCGTTGCAGGTTCTCAAATTGAAAGAGTTTCATCACCATTGTCCAAAAATGCACCAAAGACTCCAATTGCAAGTTCAAATGCTCATATGTTACCAGCTATTTCTGTCAATAAAGATGAATATGTTAACCATTACAAGAAAGATCATTTAGCGACACCAATGATGAAGACTCAAGGTTATGGTGGTTCCTCAACGGATGAAAAAATGGACGATAGACAAAGAAGTAATTCAGTAACAGTGGGCTTGCTGGATCAAAAAAGAGCACATCCGTCAACCGGTAAATTTCTATAGATAGACTGGATCTATTCATTCACCACAAAAATGTCTGATTCTTGAAATCCGATAATAGTACATTCTCCTTTGCTTATGTTCCAATTTGAGATGTACACAACTCTTATGTTTCCAACGTTTAATTCATGAAAATAGCTTTATTTCTTTATATATTATATGCCACTCATGTGAATTTAATGAAATGTCTATGTTTTTGTTGCAATCTTTTTGTGTCAAGAAGAAGTAATTTGTAGTGTAGTTGATTGCAAAAATTTGGTACCTGAATTGAAAGCTTCCCGATTCGGAAATTTCCCGTTCCGACGTAGATTTAAAATTCGCTCCGAAGTTTTCAACTGAGCTGTGCCTTTTCATCAACAAAAACAACGGTTATCAAGTTTCAACCCAACGACTACGACATAAGCTAGTATTATTTGTTCTTAGTTATAATAAGGTCAGTGCATCCAGAAGACGAAAGTACAGGTCACAACTGGTTAGACTTTTTGAACAAGAAAAGATCTAAATTTATTTGGAATATCTACAGCCACAATGAGACATCTTCAAACTGCGCTTAGAACAGGACAACGTATCTCGCTTGATCTCAGGAACATGCTTCGAATCCCCAAAATACGGTATGTTTTGCTAATGAGTATATTACTGGTTGCTTCTACGTTTGTTTTTTTCTACAAAGATGAAAGTTATGAGTATACTTCAGGTTCTTTACAGATGATTAGTGATAAGATTAATACACTAAGTGATAAGATTGATAATTATAGATTGAATGAAAGCCAAAAAAAAGCGACAATGGTCCATATGACAACTAGCTCGTTGGAAACTACTACGCATGCTGCCATTGCGTCGACGCCATCAAGTGAAATCAAAGCGTCTGCAACGGATGTACCATTGTCAACTTCCAAACTTGATTTATCTGCTGCTTCACCATCATCTTCAGCCCCACCAGAATATCCAAGAGAAAAAGCTGTGATTATGATATTTGCAAGAAATGCAGACCTATACAAAACTATGGAAACTATTTGGTCCATTGAACAAAGATTTAATAAAGAGTATAACTACAATTATTTAATTATCAGTGACGCAATGCATACTAGAAATTTCAAGAAAAATATACTGGCTATTGCTTCTACAAATGTTGAATTTCATAATACCAAAAGACTAAACTATCCTTCTGGTATAGATAAGAACAAGATCAAAGATGCTAGAAAACAATTTAGAGAACAAAATATCAGCTTCAGAAAGACTCAAAGAGCAAGACATGTACAAAGATTTTGGGCTTCTGATATTTTTCAAATTGAGCCATTACAAAAATATGATTATTTCATGAGAGTTGATCCTGGTGTATTATTCTATTGTGATATCAATTATGATCCATTCAAATTTATGGCTGAACATGATAGAACTTATGGATTCGGATTTGCATTGAAGGGGAAAGCTGGTACTTTCCCTACATTATGGGAAAATACATTGAAATATATTGAACAGCATCCAGATGTGGTTAATGAAAATAATATGATTGATTTTATATCTGATGATAAAGGTGAAAGTTTCAATTTATGTCAATTCAAAGCAAATTTTGAAGTTGGTGATTTAAGATTTTTCAAATCTGATAAATTTAAAAATTTGGCTGATTATTTTGACGAGAAACATGGTATTTATTATGAAGGTTGGGATGAATCTACTATTCATACTTTAGCTGTGGTATTATTGGAAGATAGAAGAAAGATCCAATTTTTCAATAATATTGGATATAATGATCGTGCATCGGAAAATTTAAAATCATGTCCAATTGATCGTGATGTTAGATTGAGTACAAATTGTATCTGTGATCCATTAGATGATTTAACATGGGATAAGAACGCTGAAAGTTGTGTGGAGAAATTTTTCCAAGTAAATTCATTCCAATTACCAGCTTATACTACAGATTATTATAAAGCTAGAGCTGTGGCTGAAGAAGATAGAAAGAAAGAAGATGAAAAGAGAAAATACGAACAAGAACAATTACAAAAGGAGAAAGAGGCTGAGGAAGCTGAAAAGAAAAAAGTTGATGAAGAAAGTGAGAAAAAAGAGGATAATAAACAAAATGGTAAATGATCGACTGCTACGTTTATAACAGACTTTTTGAATATTTTTTTTTTTCTTTCATATGATTTAATGCTTTTATTATTTTGACTTAATAACGTGTAGTTCCAAATCACAATTTGGACCCATGATAGGAATCAGTAATTTCCATATCTTGATCCATTTCTTGTGATCTTGGTTTATGTTGAGTCTTACGAACCAAATTTGTAACATAACTTAGATCCAAATTGAAATAATCCACAATAAATTGACCAATCTCAATATTTTCATGATTACCAGCTAATTTTTCATAAAGTTTATACATTGTTGGTTTTTTATTTGAGTAAGCATAAATGTTTACATCGACTGCACTATGACCATGTGTTGACCACCCTGTTTGTGACCTTTTGGAAACGATATCATTCAAAATAAAATGAACATTGGCCTTATTTGAAACTAGTTTATCAACTTCTTCATCGGTGAAATCTTTGATACCTAAATCTTTTTGTAAAATCTCCTCCACAATGAAAGAATGTAAATTATCACCATCATAATTTGCTACTTTTCTTGTTAAGAATTCACCTGAATGTTTGGCATTCAATAAGGCTTCAGGGTACCAAATATATTCAGGATAATTTGGTGACAATTGTCTAGCAGTTGCCAATCCACCAGTCTCATGATCAGAAGTACTAATCATGATAGTTTCAACATCTGAATTGTCTGCAAAATCTTTAACGGCTTTGAAAGCTTTATCAAATGCTAACACCTCACGAACTTGAGCAGCTGGATCATTTGAATGACCTGCATGATCAATTCTTGAACCTTCAACCAATAAGAAAAATCCCTTATCAGAATCTTTAGTAGCTTCTGTTAAAGCATTTAGCGCAACTAATGTCTCTTCTTCCAATGAAGGATGGACGGATTCATCACGATCTAAATCATACGGGATATCATAATCTTCTAATAATGCTAATAAGGGTAATGAAACATTTTTACCTAAATTCAATTGATCAAATTCAGATCTATTACCAATGTAACTCCACCCATCTTCAATTGCTTCATCAATCAAATTTCTAGTATCACGTCTTGATCCCTTAGTACCATATTTATGATCTTTTGGAGGATAGAAATGAGTTCTACCACCTCCAATCATTAGATCAACAACTCTACCTAAAGGATAATCACCAATTTGATGTTGAGCAATCAAATCTTCATATACTCTCAACGAGGTATGACTTGAGAAAGCAGCAGGAGTAGCATCTGTGATTCTTGTAGTGACTACCAGACCGGTTAAATAACCTTGTAATTTCAATGCTTCCAATACGGTACCACATGGATTTTCTTTAGGGTCAACACCAATTGCTGAATTGTAAGATTTCATAGCACATGAGAAAGCAGTAGCACCAGCAGCGGAATCTGTAATTAAAGAGCTTGATGATCTTGTTCTTGAAGAGCCAATTAAATGCTTATCCAACTCCAAAATATCATCAATAGGTAAACCATCGCGGAACTGTCTAAAACTTCTAGTTAAAGATAAGGATGAAGGACCCATACCATCAGTGACGAAAAAAATTATATTTTTCTTTTGAGATTTGGTTGAGCCATACACTGCAAAACTGGCAAGAAATGAACAGACTTTAGTAAGTCATTAAGTTAGTTGTTGTTGGACTAAGTGCTTATCAGTCATACTTACCAATGAAGAGTGATGCAAATGTCAGAATTAGGGAACGTGGATTGAATTTTGAAAAGAACCATGGACGGTCTTGCTTTTTCCTTGCTGATGTAAGTAGGTATTGAGTGTCTTCAGACATAATGAGAGGACGAATATTCAAGTAGAAGAGTAGCCATCAACAGCTTTGATGGATATTGAGTTGAAATAGTTGCAGGAGCTTTCATTTGAATTTCGAATGCTTGGTTTGACGTACAGAAAACACAAGTCGCGAAATACGCTTCGTTATGGGATTTGACGTTATCTATGGACTGGGAACGCTGTTCTCTGGTACTACGAGGATTGGAAAGAGAGTATGATACTGAAAGTTTAGACCAGTATCCATGCAAAATTGCTAATGATGGATTTGAGGTAACAATGTTCAATAAACGGTTCGGTTTCTATCAAATTCCCTATACATGGTTTCCGAATCCGGTAATTTCCCTTTGTGGCCGTTTCCAGAATTTCCATTTTTTATTCCGCAAAAATCAAAACCAAAATCAAAATCAAAATCAAAACCCATTAACTAAAACTATTATTCAAACAACTATCTGGAAAGCTTTACAACGCGTCAAGTATGTCTGACTTAGGTGGGAAAACATTCAGATCTAAAAGACAACAAGCAGCTTTTGATGCTTCATTAGCTGGTCGTTATCAAAAGGCACTAAAGAGAAACTCTTTCCTCTATTTTGGTGGTCCGTTTTTAGCCTTTATGGGTCTAGCTTCATATTGGTTATCAAGTTTTACAGCTATTAGATATGAACAAAGAGATAAAAAAGTGCAAGAAATTGGTGAAGATGAAATGTTTAAAATCAAAAATAAGAAAAGAAGTGTTGATTTGAAAGAAGAATATTACAGATTACAAGGTTTAGGTGAAGAAGATTGGGAACCAAAGAGAGTTCCTAGATTAAAAGGTGAATCTGAAAATGTTTGGTAAACGATTGGTTAATGATTAGATTCTAGTGAGCTAATTATTTAGAGCTGTGGGATTTATGTAAAAGATATGGCTGGCTTCTATGTGTATATTTTTGTCTATAATTATGAATGTTATGATTGAAACTTGTGTACGTAGAACTAGAGACAGAGTTTGGTTTACAATAGGTGTAACTTTTATATAACTTTATTCAAGGGGTTTGATATATAGTTTTGGTTTTATTTTTTGGTTTTGATTGAAACATCAATCTTGGTTAAGGCCAAATAACTTACCAACGCAATGAAAATGAACTTAGCAATATCTAAAGGTTTTTTAATCAAATCCCATGTACCAAATTGATATTTAACATATAGTTCTAAATGTGACATATCATCAATAGCATTAGTAAAAGTTAAAGTAACCTTAGTATGACCATTTGATAAATCAAAGTATGATAATTCATAACCTTCTTCCTTGGAGCTATACGGAATTGGTGAAACTATATCCAAGACTTTGGCACCTTCTGGCAAATAGAAACTAACTTCAACTTCATCGTATGAAGCATCAACAGGACCATTTAGTAATGGAACGGATAAAACATATTCATCTGAACTAACTTGACGTAAACGTTCAGACAATGAATTAGTCCAACCAATTGTGAAATTATAATTCCAACCACCAAAAACTGGATATCTTGGTTTAATATAGATTCTATCACTAAAAGGTCTTGAAGTAGAAACATTTCCAACTAAGTCAGTGTAATAGATGTCTCTTGATTCTTCCAATAATTTGATTTCTGCAGCTGATAAAGCAGAATTTTGTTTAACGGCTTGTTTATTCAACATATATTCACTTCTTGAAAATCCATTCTTTAAATGTGCAGCTTTGTTTGTTAGTTTATAAAATTCTTCAAATTGTAAAGTGTTTGCCCAATGTGAGACCCAAACACCTCTTGTTAATGATGTAACTTTAGTTAATGGTAAATTATGTCTGTATAATAAATTTAAAACAGTGAATTGGAATGGATTAATTTCTTCACCAAATTCGTAATTCAATTTGTTAGCTTTCACAACACCTTTATATTGGTTTTCTTTACCTTCAATTTCTAATTCTTTAGCATCGGTAATACCACTAATGGCCAATGTAGCTGAAGAACTTTTATATGCACTAATTGGTAACTTATTGGTTTTCAACAACAAAAATTGATCATCTGTTAATTCAATTTTACTTGGAAATGGTTCTAAAGCATCAGTAACTGCGAAATTAACAGTCAATGTAAAACTTTGTTTTGGAGCAATTGGTTGAGGTAACTCAACTTTAATATAATTCAATAATGGTTCACCATTAACAGTTGTAGTTTCATTAATTAAAGTAGTTGTCAATGCTTGTCTTGCTTGTGGTGAGAAAAAAGCATAAACACTCAATTTATCAAACACATAATTTGGAACAGCATAATAATATACACCATTTGGTTTGGAATCAACGTTCTTTATAGTTAAATCAATTTGTTCTTTTGAATATGATTTAGTTAAATCAATCAATCTATTAAACTCAACATTCTCCCATGTTGGTTCTGGGATAAATGAAGAACAAGACACAATTGTCAAAAAGAAGGACAATGCTAATATGACAAATTTCATTATGATAATTCCAATTGTCTCTTTTGATAGTGGCAATCGAAGTCCTTAAAGATTTCAATTATTTCAATGCTTATTTTAATTTCAATACTTTAATTGAAATCGTGTTCAGTTTTTGGATCTTTGACGCGGAAATCCGGGGCAAAGAGAGAGAGAGATCCACGTGAAATACAGCCCTCGGAAATATAAGCAGGATATACTTTTAAAAATTTTTATTGATATCAAACTACGTTTATTTTAATTAAACAATTGTTTTTTTGATTGTACAGCTATATACTCCCAATACCTATCCTCTATTCATCATCTTCAAAAGCGTTTTCTGGGACTTTGTAGACAGTTAATTTAGGACTGTTTGGATGTTTCAAGATGACAAATTTACCATCTTCTTCAGCAGAAATAATATCAATGTAAGATTTAACAATACCCCAACCATTACCTGGAGATAAATTGATTTGCATAGCTAAATCTTCTGGTCTATAAGAAGAGACACCCAAGATTGTATGTTTAGTGTTATCTTTAAAGTTATTTCTTGAAACAAAACCTAATTTAATAGTATCAACACCAGCTAATAATGCTTGATTAGTCCATTTAGAGAATTTATTGTTATTGTTTTTCAATTCAGCAGCAATGATAGCACCTCTTTGAGAAGTGAATTTAGTTTTCCAATCCAAACCATTATTATTATATTCATTAACAGCTTTAACAGATAAGGTTTGATTAGTTGCGGAATCTTTTGCATCAACTTCAGTTCTAATAACAACTGAAACAGGATCTTCTTCATCTTCACTGGTTCTTAAAGAGAATTTCTTATATCTATAACCTTTAGATAATAATGGTTCTGAAGAATCATGGAATGGATTTGGATGGTTCAATTTAACAGTTTCATCGGAAACAGCATTGGCTAAAAAGTTTTGGTTAATGAAAGTAGCTTCTAATGATAAGTTTTGAGCATTATTGATATTAGCATCAACCGAATCAGATGGAGCATCTTGTGAGTTTTCATCGACAGTAATTCTATCAATTGATGAACCTTCTCTCTTATCAAGGAAAATTGCACCATTTTTCTTTGTAGCAACAATATCCCAAGAATAGACGGATCTTGAAGCACACATTAATTGTGTTATAACTGAATCAGTTGTATAAACTTTAGCAGTGTTTTTGGATTGATAATCTTGGATAACTGGATCATCTGAAGCTGATGGATTATAGAAAGCTCTGTCAATAACTTTCAATGGAGCACCACCTGCAGTTCTTTCAACTTTTTTGTTGTATAAGTTCAAAGCACCATAATTATCTAATTCTTCACTTGTTTTAACTTCGAAATGTAATTTGGTTAATTTACTTAATTCAACTTCGGAAATATTTTTCCAGTTTTCTTGAACTTTAACTGAAGAATCTCTTAATCTTTCAGGTTTATCATCTTTCCAATTATTACGACGCATTGGATTGAATGGTTTTCTAGCACCACCGGCTTGTTTACCATGAGCAGCACCACCAGCAAATTGTCTCTTTTGATAACCACCAGATTGTTGAGCACCACCTCTTCTACCTTTTAATAAAGTGGTACTTGTTTGATTTCTTGGTGTAGTTGTTTTACTGTTGTCAACAACAGAGAATTCTTCATCATTATTGTTTTCTGCAGCAAAGGATGAGGCGTCAGAAACACCATATGCGTGGAAATAATCTCTTTGGAATCTTTTACCTTTATCTTTTTGATCTTTGTTGAAACCTTCATTAGCGTTCCAATCAGCAGCTTTACCTAATTTATCAGTTTTGGAAAAAGGAGCGTATGGAATGTCACTGAAACGTAATTCATCAGGAACAGAGGTTGGAGGACCCCAGATGTTGGAAGATGGAGCCAAGTTACTCAAATCAAAAGGAGCAGAAGTCATTTTTAGTGCTTAAATGTTGTGATTTGTTGTGATTAATTGTGAACTTTGAGCTCTTCATCAACATTTTTTTTCATTCACGTAGTGTAAAAAAGTTTTTGGCGGTTTGGCGCGAGCAACACCGTAGTGAATATTGGAAACTAGGAGTGGCTTTAGGAGCAATTATGAGTGATCTCTTGCTGAAGTGAAAGGCTATTTCAAAATAAAACGCTTGTTTAAATACTTTCGGTGACCTTTTAAAGGTAAAAGGCCTTCAAAAGTACTGATTATAGTGATTAAATCTGTTCTCTAATACAAAAGTTTGGCACCGGGTAAAGTTCGCGAATATTTATCTGGCCAAAGTTTGAAATCAAATCAGTGGCAATTGAGCTTCAAACAACATTTCAACACTATTCATCAACACTTGAGCTCAGAATAACGACTCAATTGGCTTAAATTGAAAAACAAAAGTTAATATGAATGGGATTCAAGTTGATATCAACCATTTGAAAAAGGGTGAAGTCAAGTATGTTTGGAAATTTGTGGAAATATATATCGGTTTGGGGAAAGTTTACTAACAATTTATTTTATAGCCTTGGTACATCAATGTATGTGAAATTTATGGAGAAAAGTGATTACAATTGATTTTTAGATTCTAACGATTGAAATAGTATGGCTGTTAAGTTCAAAGATGGTGTGATACTAGGGGCTGATTCGTGAGTAATATGAAAGTATAAACCATTTGGGGAAGAAGAATATTAACATAATGACAGACGTACCACCACAGGTTCATATATTGCAAATCGGTAAGTCACTTGAACTACAATTGAAATGACTGAATTAGCTACTAACATTGGTTATAGTGTCACAGATAAATTGACTCAAGTGAATGATAAGATCTGGTGTTGTAGATCAGGTTCTGCAGCAGATACACAAGCAGTTGCAGATATTGTTAAATATCATTTAGAATTATACAAAGCCCAACATAATAAACCAGCTACAGCTAAGGTTGCAGCCTCATTATTCCAAGAATTAACTTATACAAATAAAGATGCATTAACTGCAGGTCTTATCGTTGCAGGTTATGATGAAAAAACTGGTGGTGAAGTTTATAGTATACCGCTTGGAGGTTCAATTCATAAACAGCCATTCTCAATTGCAGGTTCAGGATCTTCATATATTTATGGTTGGACTGATGAAAATTATAAGGAAGATATGACTAAAGAAGAATGTGTTCAATTTATAAAGACTGCTTTAACTCAAGCTATTCAATGGGATGGTAGTTCAGGTGGTGTTATAAGACAAGTTATTTTAACGAAAAATGGTATTGAACGTTTGGTCTTTTTCCCTGATGGAGAAGATGGATTTTCCAAAAAATTGTAAGCTAGTTAAAGAAAATGATATCTTAAATAGATAATTTGATTTCATGATTATTGTTTGTAGATTGTTATAGTAGTAATTGGAAATTGTTGTTTGTTACGCGCACGACTTCACCAAAACTATTTGATTTTTGACAGTTTTGACGCGTTTCAACAATAAGAGATTCAAGATCTTGATGTAGTTAAATGATTACTAAAGCCGAAGATGTCATTGAAAGCTGCTCTTGCTGATGTACTTCCCATGTCTAAAAAGTATGAAGTTTTTCATTTCCAGTCAAGGCCTCGTGATACACATCCACTAGTTCAACAGGAGAATAATTCTTCAAATCTGAAAACCATCAAAATTGAACATTTCATCACATTGTCTCATGAAGAACTCATTTTCTTTGGAATTGAAATATTCATCTACATAACAATTGATTACACCAAGAACACGAGTGAAAAATTGCTTTTTGTCTCGAAAGCTGATACAAATGGTCTTAATATATCCAATGTTAGAATCGGAAAAATGACACAAGCCATTCTAGATCATATCTTACAGATACCAATTGAAAGTTATTTAGTTGAAATCATACCCAAGGATGATATAAATCCAGATATTGCAGATAAGTCCAAAATTACTAAGTGGACTTCAACAAAAGATGCTTTGAAAATCTTGATTGAAAGAAAAAAAGGCAACTTACCACAGCCTGAAAAAGTTAAGCCGTATTCAATCACTGAGTTTCCTAAACCTGTGAAGACAAAAATTTCACTATTTACTAGAGCGGAACCTCAATATCTTTTCCCAAGCTCTAGTAAAAACCCAAAGAAGCATGTCCTAGGTGGCGAAGGTTTATTAAAATGGTGGTTAAAACTGTTGGACAAAATAGTCGTGAATAAGTTTGACCAAGATGGGTTGGTGGCCAAATTGCAAATACCAGCTGAGGATCCAAGACAGATTGAACGTTATTTAAGTAACCTAGATTCAGATCACTGGAGTGTGGGTGATATTTTGAATGGTAAAGATGGAGATCTAGCTGTATACAAGATCCCATTATTTCCAGATGATCCAAAGGCGAGATTTTTAGAACATCTAGTTGTGGAAAATAGGATCAAGAAAATGAATTTGAAACAGTTTTGGATAGAATTACAAGCAAGGCAGGAATTTAGACTTGGTGTTACTGTTTCGGTCATTGGTATCGAGGGTTTCCTCAAGCCTGTCGATGATTTCCAAGATGAATCCATAACACTTTCACGTCGACATTTCAAGAAACTCAAGAATTATATCACAGGTGAAGATTATACCACTAGTGAAGGATCTTTAGAAGCATACAAGAATGTCACCAATTACTTGGAAACACAGCTGGATCAATCGGCTACTGAAATCATTGGTAAATTCGTTCCTTCAAATACATCTGCCATAGCAACGGTTAAAAATTCTTCAACACCAACCACCATTAACACATTGACACCGAAGAAAAGGGAAACTCCTGTGGTTAACAACTTGACCACATTGGTTAAAAAGAAGCAGAAGAAATAAGCCTTACCATATATACAATTCAGCATCAATTAGACAATAAATAGCTATAATTGTAGATAATCATTTTTAGTCTTCGTTACCCGTGCTCAAGTGTCCCGGACCGAAATCGCCTTTTGTTTATTTTTCGAATATTGAATTTTTGGCAATGAGCAAAGCGTTTAAGCGTTAAGATTTAGTGGAATTTCAGCTGGTTTCCAACGACTTTTGCAAAGACTCTTCAACTAAGAGGTAGCGTTATTGAAGAAGGTGCTGCCCTGCTGCTGTATACTGTCTTTTGCTTGGGTTATTGAAAAAAACAACTACTGAAGATGGCTTCACTAGAGGATTTGATCCCAACCGTTAACAAACTTCAAGATGTCACTTATGACGCTGGTATAGATTCATTGGATTTACCAATTTTATCCATCATTGGATCCCAATCTTCTGGGAAATCATCAATCTTGGAGACCTTGGTTGGTAAGGATTTCTTACCGAGAGGAACTGGTATAGTTACCAGAAGACCCTTAGTGTTGCAGTTGATTAACATTGCTGAGGATTCGCCTTTGATCCACAATTATAATCATCAAAAACAACAACCATCAACAAATACCAACGACTCAGCAAATCAATCTCCAGAAACTTCTTCTGAGGAATTCACATTAGAAGAACATTTGAGACAACAAAAAGGTTATAAACCTGAAGTCCAAAATGAATGGGGTGAATTTTTACACATTCCTGGCCGCCGTTTTTACAACTTCGCAGATATTAGAAAAGAAATCGAAAATGAAACTTCCAGAATTGCTGGTAAAAACAAAGGTATCAGTAGACTACCTATCAACTTGAAAGTTTATTCTCCAAAAGTCCTAAACTTGACCTTAGTTGATTTACCTGGTATTACAAAAGTTCCTATTGGAGATCAACCAACTGATATTGAAAAACAAATTAGAAATTTGATTTTAGAATATGTTGCTAAACCAAATTGTATCATTTTAGCTGTTTCGCCTGCAAATGTTGATATTGTAAATTCTGAATCATTGAAATTAGCAAGACAAGTTGATCCGCAGGGTAAAAGAACTATTGGTGTCTTGTCAAAGTTGGATTTAATGGATCAAGGTACGAATGCTCTGGATATCTTATCTGGTAAAGTTTATCCGTTGAAATTGGGGTTCGTTGGTGTTGTTAACAGATCTCAACAAGATGTTCAGATGAATAAAACTGTGGAAGAAGGTTTAAACGCTGAAGAAGAATTTTTCCATTCACATCCAGTTTATAGAACCATTTCGAATAGATGTGGTACAAGATATTTAGCTAAGTTATTGAACCAAACTTTAATGGTTCACATTAGAGAAAAATTACCAGATATTAAAGCTAGATTAAACACATTGATGGGTCAAACTGAGCAAGAATTAGCTTCTTATGGTGATGCCAATTTATACAACAAAGAAGATCGTGGTGCATTGATTTTGAAATTAATGACTAAATTTGCTACAAATTTTGTCAATTCAATTGATGGTACATCATCTGATATTAGTACTAAAGAATTATGTGGTGGTGCTAGAATTTATCATATTTATAATGATGTATTAGGTCAATCATTGGGTTCAATCAACCCAACTTCTAATTTATCAACTAATGAAATTAGAACTGCAATTAGAAATTCTACAGGTCCAAGACCTTCGTTGTTTGTTCCAGAACTAGCGTTTGACCTGTTGGTTAAACCACAAATCAAATTATTAGAATCTCCATCACATCGTTGTGTTGAATTAGTTTACGAAGAATTGATGAAAATTGGACATAACTGTGGATCTCCAGAATTATCAAGATACCCAAAATTACAACAAAAATTGATTGAAGTGATAAGTGATTTATTACGTGAAAGATTAGGACCAACTATATCGTATGTTGAAAGTTTAATTGACATCCATAGATCTTATATCAATACAAATCATCCTTCATTTGTTGGTGCCGCGGCTGCTATGGCAAGTGTTGTTGAAGATAGACAAAAGCAAAAAGAACAAGAAAAAAATGCCAAATTATTAGAATCTAGAAATTCAAGACCAAAAATTACACAAAATGAGGTCAATGGTACAACTAAAGCATTAGATGATGATTATGATTCTGGTGAATCTGATTCAGCTAGTGATGCTGGTAGTCAATTTTCACGCCCTAATGATAAAAATGAATCAAAAGATTCTTTTCTAAATTTCTTCTTTGGTAAAGAACAACAACACCAAAACTTACAACAGCAACAACAAAATGGTGGATCTAAGTTTATGAATGGTCATTCAAGACAACCAAGTAAATTAGCAAAAGCATTCGAAGATATGAACATTGGTAATAATAATAGTGCACCTCATCATGACTACAATGAAAGTGGTGTTCCAACTGATGAAGAAGAACCAATTTTGAGTGAACGTGAACAATTAGAATGTGAATTAATCAAGAGATTAATTACTTCATATTTTGGTATCATTAGAGAAATGATTCAAGATCAAGTTCCTAAAGCAGTCATGTGTCTATTAGTTAACCATTCAAAGGAAACTGTTCAAAATAGATTAGTTTCAAAATTATATAAAGATTCATTATTTGATGAATTACTATTAGAAGATGCTGATTTAGCTCAAGAAAGAGAAAAATGTTCAAAATTACTTGAAACTTATAGAGAAGCTTCCAAAATTATTAGTGATGTTCTTTAAACTTATATATAGTATGATTTTATAATATAAAAAATAAATGAAATAAAGTGAACGGCTCAGAATGTGATGTAGTGATTGATGACTTTTTTAGAGACAGATTAGAGCTACAGCTAGCTTTTAGACTGATCCTAAGATTGCGATGAGCTTAAGCTTAAACAGAAGTATTATCATCGGTAAAAAAATAATCATCTCGAATCTGATAATGAGATCATCGGGATGTCACGTTGAACTGGAAACTGCTGCCTAAACGTACTCTTTGTTGGGTTAAATTGAATCCGAAAGTATTTGAGCTAAAAATTCATAAGGGAGCTTTATCAAGGACTGGATACCAGTTCTATTATCACCTGCATTGCTCATTATATAACTGAAGCGATTCTTCATCAATAAAGATGGAAATGGGGCGGGGGCTAACTTTCTGTAGCGTTGAAGGCCATGATAGGGCTTCGCAGTTTACGATAGCTCACTGTTAGGGAACAGTAGTAAGACTGAATCAAAGGGATCAATCTGTATCAGTAGAATTTCACTCAGCCAATCAAGTACTCTTTCTTTCTCAAATCAAAAATTTGACACCAAAGTCATACAGATTTCCCAGAAAAATAAAAGCTGCTGAAGTAGTGCGCATTCCGAAACTTCTTCTCCGGAACTTTTCACGTGATGAGCTCATCGCAAAATTTTAATTTCCGACTATTTGCAAGATAAAAAAAAATTAAAGGTATAAACTATTTGTATGGAAATATCCTTCTCGTCTTGATCTTTAATAAAACAAGTTCCACATAGAATACCACACAATACAAAATGGTAAGTTAATAGCTAAACATATCTCACAATCATTCCATAGTACTAATATCATGTCTAGAAAATCAAAACAATAAGTCGATCCTCTGATAACTACGTCCCAGTACGTAATACTCAAGAGTCTAACCTTCCAAGAAATTTGAACCCAGAATTACATCCATTTGAAAGAGCAAGAGAATATACTAAAGCTTTAACAGCTACTAAAATGGAACGTATGTTTGCTAAACCATTTGTTGGACAGTTAGGTAATGGTCATAGAGATGGTATTTATACAATTAGTAAAAATTTCAAAGCTCTTAATAAATTGGCCACAGGTTCAGCTGATGGTGTTATTAAATATTGGGATTTAAGTACTTCAACAGAACTAGCAAGTTTCAAGGCACATTACTCTCAAGTCACAGGGACTGCAGTGACGCCAGATGGTCAACTATTATCATGTAGTGATGATAAATCTGTTAAATTATGGTCCGTTAATACTGATGAATATACGGATATTGATGATACAAGTGTTACTAAAAAGGGTTTAATCAAATCCTATCTTGGTGAACACGCTTTTTCAAGTTTGGATCATCATAGAGACGATCCATTATTTGTTACAGGTGGTGCAGAAATTCAATTATGGGATGAAACAAGATCAAGACCAATTTCAAATTTATCATGGGGAGCAGATAATATTTCAAAAGTTCGTTTTAATAAAACAGAAACTTCAATCATGGCAAGTGCAGGTTCTGATAACTCAGTGGTTCTTTATGATATTAGAACAAATACACCAACTCAAAAATTAGTACAAAGAATGAGAACAAATGCAATTGAATGGAATCCAATGGAAGCTTTTAATTTCGTTACAGCTAATGAAGATCATAATTTATATTATTATGATATGAGATATATGAAAAAAGCGATGAATGTGTATAAGGATCATGTTGCTGCTGTCTTGGATGTTGATTTTTCACCAACTGGTCAAGAAATTGTTAGTGGTTCATATGATAAAACTATAAGAATTTTCAAAACAAGAGAAGGTCATTCTCGTGATATTTATCATACAAAGAGAATGCAACATGTTTTCCAAGTGAAATTTTCTATGGATGCTAAATATATTGCAAGTGGTTCTGATGATGGTAATGTTAGATTATGGAGATCTAATGCATCTGATCGTGCAAGTGTTAAATCTTCTAAGGAAAGATCTAAATTAGAATATGATGAAGCATTAAAAGAAAGATTTAGACATATGCCTGAAATTAAAAGAATTAGTAAACATAGACATGTTCCAATTGTTGTTAAAAAGGCTAAAGAAATTAAAAATATTGAATTACAATCTTTGAAAAGAAGAGAAGAAAATGAAAGAAAACATAGTAAACCTGGTTCAAAACCTTATGTTAGTGAAAGGGAAAAACAAATCGTTGGTACTGTGTTTAAAGATGATGATAAAGTAACAGAAGAGCAATAGGTAGTTGGATCAAGTGTCTTGTTCATAGGATCAAATATAGGATGAAGTGCATGCAATGAGAAAAATCATCAAACGTAGCTACAATAAACCTTGTCCTTTAAATATTTATTATAAATTCTATGGAATGAAATTTTCTCTATTTACACGAAAACTTGACTAGTGTAAATAATTTCTGTAAACCATTAATGACAACTTTTTCGCAGGAACAACTATACTATTTATTCTTTTTTCCTATTAATCTTATCTTATATTATTTTTTTGAAAAAAACCTAGTTGAACGAAAAAAAGAACATGAATTATAACACAAAATTATCATTATTAACAATCGAGATCCAAGACCAGCTAAGATATTATTTTTTTTCTTTGACTCTTGCACAAACATCTAATGAATCTCCCTTTTTGTTTATAAGAAAAAAAAATGAAATTAAAATTAATTGAATGGGATGAAATCAACGCTTGGATGAAGAGGATATTATATAAAAAAAACAGCAAAACCAAAACAAAATACAATCACAGATTTTAAAAAATAGAAAAAAAATTCTTTAGTGATAAAGATTATTATAAGTTTATATCAAGTACCAGACCAATATCATCAACATTATCTTGAGCTAAATCTTCTAAAAATGGGATGATATCTAATAATTCATTGTCGTGGGCATCCGAGAACCAGCTCGAAATTGGAATAGCATGTTGAGGATGGAAAATGTAAGAAGCTGGAGAATTATCTAAAATAATGATTTCATTTAATGGTCTTCCAATTTGTGACAAATTTTTGATATAATTTCCTTGATAATTATAACATGAATCTCTAAATAATCTATGATGAACAGACTTATGAACGTCTAATTCATTTAGTAATGGATCACCATACCTTGAGACAGAAGCTGTAAAAACAACAACTTCATATAATTCACCGACTCTTTTCATAAATTCGTCAACACCTGGTCTTTTAATAACATAAACGTTATGCAGTTGATTATCAATATCAACTGGTATCACAAAATCAGCTTGTCTTAAATATTTGAAGGAAGAATGAACTAAAGTTTCATCTAAATCTAAAACTAGACATTTTCTATTTTGAAATCTTGGTTCAACTGTTTCTAATAAAAATCCAGTTGATGCATGAGCTTGACCTGGTTGTATTCTAGTAAGATCAAAAAAATCATCATCCATACTTTCACCATCTTCATTCATTTCAATATCTGAATGATGAGCAGAATCTATAGAACTATCTTGCTCTAATTTATCACCATTTGAATCAACCATTACGCTTGAATTAACATTTTGGCCATCATCATTAGTTTCTAGTGTACTATCAGTAGCTTCATAAACATTAATATCTGTCTTGTTATTGTTGTTATTGACACTATCACTGTTATTGTGATGATGGTGAGATTTATTATTTTGATTATTTGAATTGTGAACGTCAGCCATATGATTTGAGCTATTCTTTTTAGAATGATTATTAGAGCTATGGTGATTTTTCAAAGACTTTTGTGAGCTATTTTTACTACTTAATTGATTTTGATGACTTCTTGTTTGATTAGATGATTTATTTGTTGTATTATTAGATGATGAGTAGTCGTTGGAATTTGAATCCTCTCCAGAACAACAAAAAATTGATTTAATAATCTTCTCCATTTGATGATAAACAAAACGATAAAAACAGAGATGTAAACAATATAAATGTATAAGGAATAATTCAATATATCCTTTGTTCGAGAATGTATAATGTGAAGCTATCAAACTTTTTATCTTGATGGAAAATTTATAATTTTGATATCAAATTATCATCGAGACACAAATATGGATATGCAGTTTGAAATGCAAAAAAAGATGAAAATTGAATCTTGTGAACGAATAATGAAGCTATAGTGAATATTGGAATGATGAATATCCAATAAATGAACCTTCTTAATTAACAAGCAATAAGATAATAATAAATTTGTGGATGGCAATGATAAAATGTTGAAATCTCTATAATAAATATATGAACCAACACAAACAATAAGAACCTCGGAGCAGACAAAATTAAACCTATCCTTCTAAACTGATCTTCGAGATTTCTTCTAACAATCTCATGAACTAGAACCAACACTCGTGATTCTTATATATCGATATATGTATGTATTTGCCTTTCCAATCAATGTTTTGTAATTTTTTAGACCACAAAGAAACCAACCAGAGAAATGACTAATCTTTCACCGGAAACTAACGAAACAGCACCTGCTAAAAAAGAGGAGGGTAATGTAAGTGTTCTATGAAGGAGCAGTAGAGAAGAGGATATGGACTCTATATTAAATAGACCTTCTTTTAAAAGCAAAACGTATAGCTTTAAAACACAAATTCTCAGCGTTTAAAAATGGTTTTTAATTGTTCTTTTTTGAAGGAGATTTTTCCCAAAGAAAAAAAAAGTAAAAATTCAAAGCGAAGTTGCCTGTTTGAATTCCGACTCTTAGTGTTGCTTATGGGGGATATGTAATTTTTAATAAATTTATGGTATTTATTGCAAATGATAAAGTGATGAGTCTGGTATGAATGTATTGAATGATATATCTATTCAGAATCCAGCTCTATTTTAGGGCAATCTACTTCTCTTTATCTGCCCTAAATGCTACTTTTCTTCAAGCCCTCGGAACACTTTCCGCCTATAATTTTTCTCTTAGGACATAAACAAAAACTCGAATCTCAGATTTCACTTGATTTCAATTTTATATAATAACATCAATTTGTATTCAGATATATCCCCTATTGATTATATTTATCCAATTCTGATATTCTGGCTGCATCATGAGCTCAGTGACAAGCACTCCTATCAAGGCATTTACTCCAAGAAAGAGATTAGAATCAGATAGATTAGAAAGTTTACGAGCCAAAATTGTTAAAGAATCATCAAATTTGTATAAATTACCAACTTCAACGTCTAATTCTCAGATCAATGGTAATAATAACACTATTCCAGCTTCTCCATATCTTACATCATCCACTTCTACAGCTGTTTCTCCAATGAAAAATGAAATATCAAAGTTTAAAAATATTCCAATAAGTTCACCTTCTATAAAGCAAGAAGAATTAAATCGTGAACATCAAAAAGTTGGTAGAAGCAAATTAGGTAGACATTATAATGATACATTACCTTCAATAGTATGGGAACATCCAGAATTGGCACAAATTGAGAAAAGAATAGTTAATAAAGAATTAGAAACTAAAAGAGTTATGATTAATGTTATTTTTCTTTTAATTTCAAAATTAATTTATAATTTTATTGAATTAATTTGGAAAAAAATGGATTTACAATATGAAATTCATTTTAATTTTAATAATATATTGATTGGATTTCAATTATTATTTGTTTGGAATATTTTAAGTGGATTATATAAAGTTTTAAAACCACAAGATCAATTCAATGATTTAAATTTAACACCACATCAAAGAGAGTTATTAGGATTACCACAAGCTCCAACAACGAAAACGACATCATTAGAAGCTATAAAACCAACAAGATCTTTTAATTTTAAAGATTCAACTGTATCATCATCATCATCATCATCCGAATCATCAAAATTATCAACATTATCACCAAATAAATCCACTGAATCAAAGACAAATGACAATGACGTTGTCTCAAACACCATCAGTAATAGTACTACATCAAAACTTTTGAAAAAAGCCAGTACACCAATTGCATCTCCTCTAGCATCACCATCTAAATCATTTTCACCAAAGAAGACACAATTCAGTGCATCAACATCATCATCATCAACATCATCATCATCAGCAGCAGCAGGAGCAGGAGCAGGACCATCAACTTCAAAACTTTCTACAATTGCACCATCAAATCAAACATCAACTCCATTACAACCAAAGGGGTTAACACAATTGAAGAAACAAGAACTAACTTCAACACCTACTTATATTCCATCACCAAAATATTATTATAGAATGGATTCACCAAGTCGACCAAGAAGAAGACCTTTATAAGACTTGTAAGCATATAGTGAGATTTATAGTAAGATTCATTCAATATAAAGTATTTTTGGACTACCGGTGTACTTATTTTTAACTAATATTTTTGGTCTACTGGTGTATTATTCGTGATTATATATATCTATTACATCTATAAAAGTTTATATCTATTCAACTGGCCAATAACCAGGGAATAAGAAATGCATTTTTTCCAATAATTCTCTTTTAACACCTTTTGGACTAGTACTTACTGAAACTTTCATTGAACCTTTTAAATCATTTCCAATTTTACCTTGTTTAATTTCAATTTCTAATTTTTTAATAATTTCAATAGCTAATTTATTTGCATTTGCACTATTTGCTTTTAAATTACTAACAACAGTTTCTACAGTAACTGAATTTTCTTCTTCTCTCCAAGAATCATAATCTGTACTCATACAAATCATTTGATAAGAAATTTCAGCTTCACGAGCTAATTTTGCTTCAGGAATAACACTCATATTAATAACTGAACCACCCCAACTTTTATATAATTTTGATTCAGCTCTTGTTGAAAAAGCAGGACCTTCCATACAAATTACAGTTAAATCTTTTCCATCCAATTGTTTTGAATGTAATTTTATATCTGAAGAACCTTCTAAAACATGTTCAAATTCACTTATAATGGAATTTAATTTAGGATCAAAAGGTTCACCAAATCCAGCATGTGCAACGAAACCTTTTTCGAAAAAAGTTGAATTTCTAATTCCTTTAGTTCTATCAATAATTTGATTTGGAATTACAAAATCTCTTGGTTTAATTTCAGCTTGTAATGAACCTACAGCACTAAATGCAATAATAGCTTTAACACCAATAGATTTTAAAGCAGCAATATTTGCAGTTGAAGGAACATCACTTGGTAATAAATCATGATGAATACCATGTCTTGCTAAAAATGCGACATTAAATCCACCATCAGTTTTAGAAACAGTGATGGATGAAGATGGAGCACCCCATGGTGTTGTCAAAGTTAATCTTGCAACTGGTGTTAAAGAAGATAAATGATAAAGACCTGTACCGCCAATGATACCTAATTCAACAGGTTCATTAAATGATGTTGGTAAATTAGTAAAATCGATAGATTCTCTATGTTGTGACATTTTAAAATGGTTATAGGTGGTGGATGAACGTAATGGTAAGAGTATCCTATTAAACTTGACTATTTTGGAAAATTAATGAATCCAATGATGATGATAATGATGATGAATCCAATGATGATGGATAAGTTGAAAAGACATTGATGAATGTGGTTATAAAATATTTTGGTTCAATTAAAAATGTGTGGCTCAAGATTGCAGAACACATTCGCGGGACAACAAATTGAATTGGAAAAGTTAAAGTTGTAAAGAGAGTGTAATCATGTATCTGAGTACTTATGTACTTATGTATATTAGTTATTGAGATACAAGTCACCTCATTGAACCTTGTGTGTATTCCTTTTGCTACTGAGAAAAAGCCAAAGTTTCTTTCGATGGAAAACCCCACTACTTCAAACACATTTGTAAAATCATAAATTCATCAGTCTATGTACAAGAACAACAAACTTTTTAAATACCAGCTTAATTCACCTAATAAGCAATTCCATCTCCACACAAGTAATATATATATATATATATATATATATATGGATTAAATTTAATAGTTTATATGGTGAAGCCATACCCTTTCATACAAGTTTTATATTGAGTGATGATAGAATCACATTTCCCGGACTCTTGACCGTTGATTAATAAACATTGATCTCTTTCTTCCTTTTCAGGTTTACAGACACAACATGGTTTTGGTTTGGTTTCAGTTTTCTGGACTTGTGGTTCTGACATCTTGTGGTTCCTGTGTTTCCTGTGGTTCTTAGCAGTTGTAGTTCTCAGTGGTTGTGGGATATCCAGTTGTGATGGCAAATAACAAGAGGAAGTATCCATCAGTTGAATAAATTATGTGAATTATAATGGGATTTGGTGTGCTTATGTAATAATTATGTAATAAATCTGTTATTCTTATGTAATTCTTATGTAATGTCTTATGTAATTATTCTTATTATTGTTACCCTGACTCCGTCTCCAAACTTTCAACAGGGCATTTTGTATGGAGAAGAAGAAGAAGTGCTGGAAGGAAGTGGTGGAAGGAAGGTCGAGGAGCTGTTGGACAACGTGAAGTGCAATGATTGGAGAGTGTGCTGGATGGCACACAGTGTTCCATTGGACACACTAATTGTCTATACAGAGTACATAGACTACTAGATTAAGACTTTGACCCACCAATTGTTCTCTCGTGTTCGGTTTTGACAATCGCACTACAGGCCATAATGGATTGTTTGGGGTTGTAAACAACTTGGAGTGTGGAATTGTATAAATACTCCAAGGATTGCCACTTTCCCATCCCTTTATTATAATTTAATTACAATTGAACCAAACAAGTCAATACTCAATTACACAATCACACACACAATCACACACAATCACAATCACATATTTTATACAATGTCATCAATCGTTACTTTGAACAATGGTACCAAGGCTCCATTAGTCGGATTAGGTTTATGGAAAATTCCAAATGAAGTTGCCGCTGATCAAGTCTATCAAGCAATTAAACAAGGTTATAGATTATTTGATGGTGCAACTGATTATGGTAATGAAGTTGAAGTTGGTCAAGGTATTAAAAAAGCTTTGGATGAAGGTATTGTGAAGAGGGATGAATTAGTTATTGTTTCTAAATTATGGAATTCTTTCCATCATCCTAATAATGTTGTTAAAAATTTAGATAAAAATTTAAAAGATTTACAATTGGATTATTTAGATATTTATTATATTCATTTCCCAATTGCTCAAAAATTTGTTCCAATTGAAGAAAAATATCCTCCTGCTTTTGGTACTGGTGATAAATTAGAATTTGAAGATGTTCCAATCTTGGATACTTATAGAGCTTTAGAAAAATTAGTTGATGAAGGTAAAATTAAATCAATTGGTGTTTCTAATTTTAGTGGTGCTTTATTACAAGATTTATTAAGAGGTGCAAGAATTAAACCAGTTGCTTTACAAATTGAACATCATCCATATTTAGTTCAAGATCGTTTAATCAAATATGCTCAATCTCAAGGAATTTTAGTTGTTGCTTATTCTTCATTTGGTCCTTTATCTTTTATTGAATTAGGTTCAGATGTTGCAAAGACAACACCACCATTATTTGAAAATAAAGTTATTAAAGATATCGCATCAAACCATAATAAAACTCCTTCACAAATCTTGTTAAGATGGGCTACTCAAAGAGGTATTGCAGTTATTCCAAAATCTTCAAATAAAGAACGTTTATTACAAAATTTAACCGTTGAAGGTTTTGATTTAACAGCTGATGAATTGGAAAAAATTTCTAGTTTAGATAAAGGTTTAAGATTTAATGATCCTTATTCTTGGAATAATCAAGGTATTCCAACTTTTATTTAATGAATTCGAATCGAATAGTATTATTATAGATTAATATATCAGTATATAATGTTATAATGAAACGGATTATCTAATTGTGAATTGTAGATTAAACAAGCATTTAATCTTTAAGTTATCTCATCGATATTAGATAAAAGTTTTGGAAACATAATATTCAATTTTATCTTTTCCAATTGGGACAAGATAATATAAAATCACAAACCTCAAGTTTTAAAAAATCTCAAATCTCTATTTGGCTGATTTATAATTTTTCAGAAACCTTTAATTTCGCGACACCAACGCAGACATTATTGTTATATAAACTCTCGAACCAAGTGAACATTAGTTCTTTTAAGCAACTCTTGACGATTGTAAATTCAAATCCCAACTTATAATTAAAATGTCAATATTATCCAAAAGACTGAATGTTGCATTGTTACAATTTGCAGCTTCAACTGATAAATTTTCCAATTTTACCAAAGTTGAATCATTAGTGAAGAAAGCCATTGAGGAAAAACCAAATTTAGATCTTGTTGTATTACCAGAATGTTTCAATTCACCATATTCTGTACGTCTTTTCAAAAATTATGGTGAAAATATTCCTAATGGTGATACAACAAATTTTTTATCTGAATTATCTGCAAAGAATAAAATCAATATAATTGGTGGTTCTTATCCTGAAAATGATCAAATATTTGATAAATCATCATCATCATCTCCCAGAATATTCAATACATCAACAGTTTTCAACACAAAAGGTGATCTTATTGCTAAACATAGAAAAGCACATCTTTTCAACATAGATATTCCTGGAAAGATCACTTTCCAAGAATCTCGAGTCCTTAATGGTGGTGATAAAGCTACATTATTTAAATTACCACAATTTGGTAAAATCGGATTAGGTATATGTTATGATATAAGATTTCCTGAATTAGCTACAATAGCTGCTCGTCGTGATGCCTTCGCAATGGTTTATCCAGGTGCTTTCAATACAATCACAGGTCCATTACATTGGGAACCATTAGCTAGAGCTCGTGCAATTGATAATCAAATTTATGTCATTTTATGTTCTCCAGCAAGAGATTTAAATGCAAAATATCATGCTTATGGACATAGTTTAATTGTTGATCCAATGGGTAAAGTCGTGGTGGAAGCTGGTGAAGGTGAAGAAATTTTACATTGTGAATTAGATCCTGCAAAGATTGAAGAAGTTAGAAATGGAATTCCTGTTAATAAACAACGAAGATTTGATATTTATGATGATGTTAGTCTTGGTGCAAAAGTTGGTGATCAATAGAATGAGAAGTGAGATATATATATATATATATATATATATATATGCATACATTCTTTCTGTGTAGTGCTATGAATTCCACTCTATAACTTTTATTATATTGTTCCTGTCCCATTTCAGTTCCGTGACAGGTATTGATTTAATTTTAATTTTCGCTTATCTCAGACCACATACACACAAAAAAAAAAATTAAGCATTCCGAAAACATCAACAAAAGCCCAAAAACTCACCAAACCCTTCGTTTGACACAAAAGAGCGAAAAAGCACCTTCAATGAACTTCGATACCACTGATTCTAAACGCTCAGTGCGAAGCATAGTGCCACATATCAAGGATCATTATGACTACTTAACAAAAATCATCATTATAGGATCAAGTGGGACAGGGAAATCTGCAATTTTACATCGTTTCATAAAAGGTGATTATAATGTCCTTTCATCACAAACTATTGGTGTGGAATTTAGTTCAAAGATCATTGAAATACAAGATATTATGGTAAAGTTACAACTTTGGGATACTGCTGGTCAGGAAAGGTTTAGATCTTTAACTAGAAGTTATTATAGAGGATCTGCTGGTGTTGTATTATGTTATGATCTTAGTAGGAAAGAAACTTTAGACGAATTATATGAATTTGTTCAAGATGTTAAAGCATTAACAATGAATGCATCGATGGTTATCGTGGGGAATAAATCAGATTTAAAAACTCAAGAAATTGGTGAATTTGAAATTGATCAACTATTAAATAAAATTGATGAAGAATTAGGAGAGAAAATACCACATATTCAAACATCTGCATTAACAGGAGAAAATATAGATGAAATATTTATAACATTGACAAATATAATAATACGGAAAGTTGATATGGGAGAAATAGATCCAGATAATCAAAACTTTGGTGTTCAATATGGTGATTTGTTACCACAATATGGTATCGGAATTGATAATTATAATAATAATACTAATACTTTAAACAGTTCAAGATTCTATACACTGAAGAATAAACCTAGAAATATAATCAAAAGAAAAGCGACAACATTAAGTTTGATAGATCGTACATTGGAAAATAAAAATACATGTTCTTGTTGAATTCTCTATATAAATAGCTGGTTCTAATGATCTTCTGAAGTGTCATGCATTTCAATAGCAGTTCTTTGTGTATTATCAGTCCCCACCTCGACATCAACAATTCCTTCAAAAAAAGTATCTCTCAATTCCTTCCAACGAGTAGACCAAGTACCCAAGCTAACCAATATTATCGAACTTGCAACTTGAACAGTCCACCATGTAAAACTTGTTGGAAACAATCCTGAATATAGCCATACAACTATCAAATTGATTGCATGTATAGTTAATGCAAAATCCCATGCTAGTTTACTTCTACCAACTATAACAGTCATGAATATAACACACAGTAATGAATCAAATAGCCACATTCCAATCATGGTCCAACCTAATGTATTATCTAGACTAACTAAAGTCCATGAAAAGACCCAATCAAATGAAAATTCAAGACCAAGAAGCCATGCTAATGAAAATGAAAATATAGATGCAGTAATATAATAAAAGCTTTGTAATAAAAAAATTTGAATTGTGATCTTGGATGGAGCTAATGAATCTTGTGAACTAAATTCTGAAAGTTCGGGTACCCGTACATAGCCTTGGAACCTTTGTAATCCTGCTGCTGCTTGCCTTAGTGTGTTCATTTCTGCTTTGTTTCAACAGTGCTATTGGAGGGTACAACCACCTTAATCAACCTTGGATCTGACCCCGTTGTAGCCCTTCAAATGTCCGTTGATAATTGTGTCGTGTTGGTAAATTTGTTTTGTTTTGAAGCTGTGTCGTGTTTTTTGAGAAGTGGCCCGTGTCAAAAAAAAAATATAAAGTGTAGGAAAAAAAATTTTGAGATGAGCTCCAGAGCGCTCATTTCAAAGTTATAATTCTGAAGGTTATAGAAGCAAGTGAAACTAGTGGGCACGATGGGTAGATTCGACGGCGATTTGATTCCTACCATCTCTGACAGTGATGACGATGTTCCAAACTTAGACTCTGAAGACGAGAAGTCCGCTGTGGAAGAGACTCCAAAACCAGTTACTGAGGAAAAAAAGAAGACAAAGAAGAAATCTAAAAAAGCTGCTGCTAACCCACAACCAGATGATGATGAAGCTGAAGATACTGCCTTCAATAATGAATTTGTTTTCGACGTTGACGGTGGTGAAACCGTTGCTGATTTTGACGGTTGGGATTTCAAAGGTGATGAAAAAACTGGTAATGAAAGAAAAGATGTTGATCTTGATGGGATTATTAGAAGAAAAGGTGGTCTTGGTCAATTAGCAGGTAGTAAACCAGAAAATGGTGAAGACGAAGAAGAAGAAGAGGAAGAAGAAGAAGAAAGTGAAGACGAGGAAGATGACGATGAAGAACCAGAAGACGAAGATGAAGAAGATCTTGCATTAGATGGGTTCGGTATGGGTATCAACAAAAAGGCAGCAGATGAGGATGAGGATGAAGAAGAAGATGATGATGAAGAAGAAGATGATGAAGAAGAATCTGATGAAGATGATGAAGAAGAAAACACAGAAGACAAAGCCAATGTATTGAAATCTGGTTCGGATGATGAAGCACAAGGTGAAGATGAAGATTCTGAAGAAGCCCAAGCTAATTTTTATGCTCCAACTGAAGAATCTGAACAAGCTAGAAACCAAGTTCATAAAGATTTCTTATCCTTAGACTTATCAAGACCTGTCGTCAAAGGTATTACTGCATTAGGTTACGTCAAACCATCTCCAATTCAAAGTGCCACTATCCCAATTGCATTATTAGGTAAAGATATCATTGCTGGTGCCGTCACTGGTTCTGGTAAAACCGCTGCATATATGATTCCTGTCATTGAAAGATTATTATTCAAACCAGCAAAAATTGCATCTACTCGTGTTGTTGTGTTAACACCAACCAGAGAATTAGCTATTCAAGTTGGTGATGTTGGTAAAAAACTTGCTAAATTCATTAGTAATATAAGTTTTGGTTTAGCTGTTGGTGGTTTAAATTTAAGACAACAAGAACAAGAATTAAAACAAAGACCAGATGTTGTTATTGCTACACCTGGTAGAATAATTGATCATTTACGTAACTCTCCAAGTTTCAATGTTGATGATGTGGAAATTTTAATTATTGATGAAGCTGATAGAATGTTGGAAGAAGGTTTCCAAAAAGAATTGACTGAAATTTTAGATATTTTACCAACAAGAAGACAAACATTATTATTTTCCGCTACTATGAATTCAAAAATCAAATCATTAGTTCAATTATCATTGAAAAGACCTGTTCGTGTTATGATTGATCCTCCAAAACAAGCAGCTACAGGGTTAGTTCAAGAATTTGTTAGAATTAGAAAAAGGGATCATCTAAAACCTTCAGTATTATTTAACATTTTGAAAAAATTCACAACTAATCAAAGAATAGTAATATTCGTTGCAAGAAAAGATATGGCACATAAATTAAGAATTATATTGGGTCTTTTAGGTTTAAAAGTTTCAGAATTACATGGTGCTTTAACACAAGAACAACGTTTACAATCTATTAATAATTTTAAAAATTTAACAGTTCCAATTTTAATCTGTACAGATTTAGCATCAAGAGGTTTAGATATTCCAAAAATTGAAGTTGTTGTGAATTTTGATATGCCAAAAAATTTTGAAGTTTATTTACATAGAGTTGGTCGTACTGCTCGTGGTGGTCGTGAAGGTAAATCTATTTCATTTGTTGGTGAAGCAAGTAGTGAAAGAGCTATTGTTAAAGAAGCTATTAAAAGTGCGGAAAATAATCCAAATCATAAGATTGCTAAAACTGTTGGTCGTGAAGTTAATTGGCCAGAAGTTGAAGAAATTAATAAAATTGTAGAATCAAAGAAAGAAACTGTGGAGGAAATTCTTGTAGAGGAAAAAACTGAAAAAGAGATGTTACAAGCTGAAATGGAATTACGTAAAGGTGAAAATTTATTAAGATATAAAGAAGAAATCAATGCAAGACCAAAGAGAACTTGGTTTGAAAAAGAGAGTGAAAAGGGTAAACCAAGTATTGAATCTCAAAAATTGAAATTATTAGCCAAAAACAAAAAAGTTAATAGTAAAAAGAGAAAACAACAAGAAGCTAGAGAAGAGTTAGGTGGAAGAAGTTATAAAAAGACTAAAGTTGATAGAATGACAAGTCAGAAAAAACCACAAAAGAAAGGTAAAGGTAAGAAGAAATAGAATAGTGAAAAAATAATGTAATTTAGAAATAATCATTGAAATTTTGTTAATTGTAGACATTAATATTTTACGAATTATTCAATATATATAAACCCCATTTTATTTCTTTATTTTTTTTATTTTTTTTTTTGCATTACTCTATACAACAGTTTCCAGAACTTTAAATATATAATAAAAATTTCAACTCAAGTATAATAAAAATTATGAGTCAATTTGTTTAAATTATCAATATCATAAATATGAGAATCATCCACCATTGTTTGATCATTATCCTTTGTATAATTTAACAATTGTACAGTTTTCCTAATTTCAAATAATTTATTAATTTGGAAATTTAAATCATTTGATAATTGATCAGAATGACCTAATAATAAATTCAATCCATCAAGATAATTAAAAGAATCTTGCTTTTTAGCATAAAATGTAAATAATGATTTCCCCTTTCTATTCAATAATGTAATCTTATTGATTATTGTCTTACCCACCAAATTTATCAATCTTGAATTTTCAGTTTCTCTAACAGCAGTTGGATCTGATTGTTGAATTTCCTCAATTTTGAAATTTGTAATTGCATTAATTTCAATAGGTGTACCTGTCTTATCAATATCTGGTATATTTTGTGTCTTGAATTTATATTCCTTATATAATAAATTTTTATAATTTGGTGATAAGATAATAAAGAAATAATTTGTTGAAGGAGCTTCATCTGTCATGTTAAAAGTAGGTAAATCTGCAAATACCCAAGCACCTTTTGATAATTGTAAAAATCTTTGATTTCTTATAAAATCGAAAACTTGTTCTTTCAAGATTTTATCAAATGGTTTAATTTCTTTAGATGATAATTCCAAATCTTGTAATTTTATATTTTGTAATTGCATTTCACGTAATTGTTGATAATTTGTAGATTTAAAAGTTGATAAAATTTTATCCACAATATGAATTTCATCTTCATTTATTTCATCATTAATATGTTTTAATAATATTTTAACTAAAGGTGATAAATTATCTAATTCATCTTGTTCAGCACCTGATTCTTTCCAAATTTCTAAAAATTTAGCAATGATATTAAAATGTAATAAATCTCTTAAAAATAAATATTGTCTAATATTTGCAAAAGTTTCAGTATCTGATTGAAACATTGCTAATAATAAAGTAGTAACCATTTGTGAGACTGAAACTAATGGGAAATAATTATTTTTATTTTTATTATCATTAAACATAACTTGTTCATGATAAGATTTCATAAATGTAATATTTGAACTTTGTGAAAAAAAATAAAAATCAATCAATTGTAAAACAGAGAAATTTTCCAAAATATATTCCCGATCTTCCTTTTCTTCATTTCTAAAACAAAATTGTTGAGTTTGATTAACCATATCCATTTGTAATGTGTTTGATTCATCAACTTTAATTTCATTTAAAGCATTTAATATATTCAAACATGAATCATTTAATTTGTTAACAGTTGGAGCTAATAATTGTCTAAATCTTTGATCTTGTAAAATATTATTTAAAATGATAAAATATTCAGATTTTTGTAAACGTAAGAAAAATTCAATTAAAAAATTTAATGAATATAATTCATAATGATTTAATTTAAAATATTTATTAATAAATTCCAATGATTTTAAAATTAAATCAACATTTTCTGTATAAAGTTTTGTACTTAACACATCCAAAAACGCTAAATTACCATCTAATGCTCTCAACAAAGGTGTTAAATATTTTGAAGGATCAATATTTGCAAAAAGTTCACCTTTAGTTATAATCAACAAGATACGGAATGTAGCCAATATATAATCCACAGTAGTACTTTTAGTAATTGATGATAAAATACAACTTAATAAAGGTTCATCCAAGATATCCAAGAACAATTCATTTGGTTTTGAAGATCTTATAACATGAGATAATAAAATTATTGATTTTGGTTTATCAATTGAATTATTCAATATATGAGTTTTCAAATCTGTTGAAAGTTGTAAAGATACGGAATTTTCAAGATATTTCCCCTTTGCACGTTGTTTTTCTAAAGCTTGTTCAATAGCATTCACTGATGGAGGTCCTGACATTATTATAATAGACTATCCTTTTTCTAGCAGTTGGAATTCCTATGTGGATTCTACAGAGTTACAGGGTTAATAATTTTGAGAATAACATCATATAATTTTATTGTTTTATACTCGACGCTCGATGATATCGGGAAATTCCGTATTGGATTTCCCGATATGGCAGCTTCCGGAAGCGGAAATACGGGAATGCGGAAATGCGGCCTTAAAATCCGGTTATGCAGCTCTGGTGCGAATTTTTTATATGTGTCAATTTATTTCATTAATTTCTTCGCTATACAATCCGTTTTCCCCCAAGTCCATTATGTATTTGATTAATTTAGACATTTCACTCATGATCTCTTCTTTGTTCTCGAGGTCTTCTTCTTCTTCTTGATGTTGTGCATGAGATTGTACCGCAGTATATCATCTTTAGTATAACCTCTTTTATAAACACATGGTTTACCCTTTGCAAGACAGTATGAACAACTTTTGAATTTGATGATTTTTTCATTAGAATACACTAATTTGAAATCTTCTTCAATTTCACTTGGATGTAAATATTTGTTAATGATTGGTTTATCTTGGATTTCAAATTTTTTATTCATTTTAAGCTTTTCAGAATCAACATCCAATTCCATAATCTCCACATGAGCATCACATTTAATCTTTTTAGATCTACATAAATCACAACTTGGACCTACCCTTTGTCTTTTGGATCTTTGAGGGAATTTTTCATCTTGTGGAGAAGTTGGAACTAATTCATCCAATGAAGGTCTTTTGATCGATTCTTTTGGTTCTAATTGACGTAGTTTTTGAGACTGTATTTGAGTTGTTGGAGTTGGTGATGGCAATGATGATTGTTGTTGGGTAATTGGTAATTTGTTTTGAGTCTCATCAAACGATTGTAATGTCTTCTTGATGAGTGGGGGATTTTTAAATTCATTTTGTAATATTTGTGCATTACTTTCATTATCATCCTCCTCTTCATCACTACTACTACTACTACTTGAAAATCCATTATCATCAGACTCATTACTGAAAATTGAAGTTCTTGATCTCACACTATACTGATCATCAACTCCATTGCTTGAGGTATTTGAAGCATCTGAAGAGATTGAAGAGATTGAACTAAATTGTGAAGAACGACGCCCGTGAATCTCCGGTAATAACAAAGCATCTTGACTTAATTTCTCTATTGAATTACTATTATTATTATTATTATTATTATATGTGTAATTGTTCCAATGGCTTGGTAGTTGTGATTTTGGAACTAAAGAACTTCTCTTATGACTTGATAAATCAGCTTTTAATAATTGCTTGATTGTGAAATTGTCTAAATCATTATGATAATTCGAGATGGAATTATTGGTATTTTCAGTGACAGGTTTTGATGGTTGAGAAACTGATGGTTCCAATGAAGGAAGTAAAAGTAGTCTATTGTTGTTGCTTATAATGAAAGAAGTCATTCTATTTGGTTCGTTAATTAATTCTCTTGATCTTGCTAACAATCTCACCATGTTCTCACTAGACATTTATATAATTGTGAATTGGCATTTAAAAAGGTACAATTGTGGTTATCTTGTGTCAACTGAGCACAAGTCCGGTGTGGTTCACAGACATTAATATTATAAACAGAATACAATCACCAATGCCCTTTTTTTCTCTATTGCAACCAAGTACTTTATGGTTATGATTAAAGTCCGAATAGGGCTATCTCACCTTTGTGGTTAACAGCCATAACCACTATAGCTCGGAGAGCATTTGCTCCAACACACCAACCAAGTCGATATCTATAGACAGAGTATAGAACAATCTACGACACCTTATCCCATTCCACTGGGTCCATGGAATGAATGCCACCATCTCAGTGGATCTTTATACCATCTCAGGATCTTGAACGATGATGTTTTACACAAATGGTGGCTTGCTAACGAATAATTATAATCTTCAACTCCGAATTCCTCACTCAGTAGTGGAATCACCAATCCATAATCATGTCACAAACGTTGCAGTGTAAGTTAGATATTAGAAATCACACGGGTGCACTGCAAATGACAAATGTGATGGTTAAACATTGGAGCTTTTAATATGTATAAATAGGTAGCAAGGCTGTACGTGACGGCTGGTTGGAAACTATACTGACAATGGTTTTCGATTTGGGTATTTGAATCATCAAGGTGAAATGTATTTAGAACCTCTCTTGAAAGATACATCCACTTCGTTCAAGATACATCCACTTATTCATCACTATCAATAAGCTTGGATAAAGTAACTATTGACTGTATCATACATACATTTGTAACTCTTCACTATACCATGATCTAAATGTATTATAAGTTATATATAGAGATACATGAAATAAATTAGCATAAGTGGTTCGAAAACTCAAATTTTTCAATTCAAGATACTTTCATAACGTCCAATTTATGAAAAGAAGAATACACAAAAGGCCCCCTTTAAAGAAACATGATTTGGTTCATGAACTTGGAACTATATGATCCCATTTATGCTATCTAATCATCACTAAATAGTGATATTGATTTTTGATAAAAGATGGAAATTTCGCTACAGTTTCAAATGAACATGATTTCCTAGATTATATGAACCAAAGTTTGAAGAGAACACAAGCAAGGAAAACACTCTGAATTTTTATGAGAGATTTACTTTTCCATATGATAATGAATAATTCATAATCGAATAATTCATGTTGTTGAAAGTAATTTCTAATTTCTGTCCATGTCTTTAATACTTTAACGAAATTTACCCGGAAATTCTGGGGGACAATTAGGGCAACCCCTAAACCATTTCATACAACTAAACCTATTGACAAATTTTTGTATGAGAACATGGAGAGACTTATAGTATCAGATATATTTATACTCTATAGATAAATTGTTCAATTTCAAATTAAAAGGAGCTCTTTTATCTCTTAATTATTTGATTGCAATCACGTGACCCTCGCGAATTGGTTTTGTATTTTGTGTTTCCTGATTTTTCATTTTGTTTTGAGAAAAAAATCTTTCTTCAACGTTGAATTCTAATCTTCTTTGCATTTATTTACAAGAAACCAAATATTTCAATGGTATTCAAGGTAAAGATCAGATCCGAGGAAATAGTGTCTTTGATTTGAGTAACAATCATTGTATCAATCTTTTGGTTACTTCTTGGTATGTACAAAGTCAATTCAATTCCCACAAATTATTATCAAAAACCCATATCTCAATTATTCTTTGAACGATTCTTTTATAATGATGAGAAACAGTCCTAGTGACTCTTATATTTATATAAACCCAGCTCTTCGACTAATCTGTTCGTGAGAAGAAAAATTGTCAAATGCTCTGATTGAAAAAAAAAAGAATTGAATTCAAAGATAATTTTAGAGAAGAAGGTAAAAAAAAATGGTTGATAATATTATTAGGAACAAAATGTTTTGTTTTTTTTTTCTTTTCTTTGATCTTATTTTACTAACTGTTTTGAAAAAAGTTTTTCGATATCTATTGAATCATCTATATATAATACATAAACATTATTCACATGATTGTTTTCCTCCTTATATTTGTACTTGTATAATTCATTTTGTCTTACCACCAACAGCTTTAAACACTAAAATATCTCCATTCTCAATTTCATAATCTTTACCATGTCTTTCATATTTTAATACTTTATCTAAATCAACATCTTTTAAATCTTGACTTTTTTCTATAATTTTATCAGATTTTAATACTTGAACATTTATGAAATTTTTTTGTAAATCAGTATGAATTAATCCAGCACCTTCAGGTGCAACTGAATGTTTTTTAATATTCCATTCTTTTGCCTCTATTTTACCACATGTATAATAACTAATCAAATTTAATGAATCCTTCATAGCACAAACCATATCATTAATCACCGGTGATGCAATTTCTGAATTAATAAATTCATGTTCATAATCTGCACTAAACATTATTAATTTATCATTTGGAGAAAATTCTTTTAACCAATTTTGAACTTTTTCAATATATTTATTTTTACCGGTTTCATAATCTTTTTTAGAAACATTTAATAAATAAACAGTTGGTTTGGCTGTAAGAAATTTATGTTTATTTATAACTTTAACATCATCTTCTGTCCATTGTAAATAATTTGATAATTTACCATTTTCAAATAAAATATCATTAATTTTATCCAATACTTCATTTTCTTTAATTAATTCCATCCTTAAATCTTGTCTTTTCATATCTTTTTTATTTCTTTCAATTGCACTCTCCACAGTATCTAAATCTTTCAATAATAATTCATCATTAACAATTTCTAAATCTCTAATTGGATCCACTGTAAGTTCAACATGAGTAATAGTTTCATCATCAAATCCTCTAACAACATGGAAAACACCATCAACATTCTTAATATCTGCTAAAAATTGATTCCCTAAACCTTCACCTTTAGCTGCATTTCTAACTAATCCTGCAATGTCAACAATTTTCAAATATGATGGAGTTATTTTTTCACTACCGAAAATTTCTGAAAGTTTTAATAAACGATCACTTGGAACTCTATACAATGCCTCTTCAGGTTTTATTGTTGCAAATGGGAAATTATTTGGATTTCCTAATAATGATTTAGTTATAGCTTGGAAAAAAGTACTTTTACCAACATTTGCTAAACCAACTATACCAACTGATAATTTACTACTTGTACGACCTAATAATGCACTTGTTTGATTCCCAGAGGAATTTGTTTTGGATTTTGTTGATTTCTTCGCAAGTGATATGGCACTAGTATTGAAATATCTCCTGCATGATAAAAACTTCATAATTTTTTGATTTTAAAATACGTTCCTGACGCTAAGATCTCTTTATTCATGAATATATATTTTTTAGTTTAGCTTTTCATATCGGGCTTACAGAAAAAAAAAAAATTATATAACGGAAAACTTCGTGTATTAACCGATCTTGATTTTAACTTCTTCTTCTTCTTCTTCTTTTATAAATCATGTAATGAATTATAATGTTCACCTAATGCATAACTATGTTTATAATAAACTAATTTTAATTCTTCGTTATGACCTTCTTCATTAATTTTCAATGTAGATCTTCCGCTCATCATAACAGAAATTGGTGAATCATATTCTTTAGCAAGTGCTAAAATTTCTAAATCACTACCCCATGCAGCAGTTTTTTCAATTTTTTCAGTATATTCATCAATATTTTTCAAGCTCATAGTTTCTTCATCGAAAAGATAAGGAATGAAAGTATCTGGATCATTTCTTATATGATTAGCAGATAAGGTTCTTAAATGTTGAATACTTACATCAATACCTTGACGAATTTTTAATTGATCTGCAATTGATGCGAAAAGACAATTACCATCAGGTTTTATATCAAATTCTTTAACTTTTGCAACTGAACATAATGATTTGATGTTTTCATCTTCAATTTTTTTCAAATCCGGTTGTAATTCTGCTTCTTTTTCTGCTTCTTTTCTCTGTTCATCTAATGCAGCTTGTCTTTTTGCTAATCTTTCTTTTTGACGGTTACGTTTTGGTCCCTTTTGTTGTTGTTGTTGTTGTTGTTCCTGTACCTTTACTTGAGGTTTTGAAGCCTCTTCTTCTTCTTTCTCAAGCTCTAGTTGTGCTAATAACTTTTCAGGTGTTAACTCATCTTCTTCTTCATCATCATCATCATCATCATTTTCTCCTGTTGTACCATCAATTGTACCACTAGGTCCACTTTTTAGAAACTCCTTTATCAATATGTTAGCATGTCTTCTTTATCAAAAAATTTATTTTCTCGAAACACTCACTTTTAACTCTTCTTCATGTCTAGCTTTCAAACTTTGTTCCATCTCCGTACATTTTTTTTGAACTTCTTTCTTTTTGGATTTAGTAGCTTGTTTCTTTAGCCCAGTGATGGTTGCTATAAGATCTCTATTCTCCTTTCTATGTCTAGCATGTAACTGTTCTTCTGTCTCAATGTCACTCATCTTTAATTCTCTGATTTATGTTCAAATAAAGGTGTAAACCCATTTGTAACGGCGTTGAAATTAATAAATATTAAAAGATCACCAAAAAAATAAAGACACCAACATTTCAAAAATATCGGTACGTCCAGCACACAAATCGCGACATGTTTCAGAAAAAAATTAAACGACCCCGGACAGGATCGAACTGTCGATCTTGTGATAGCAGTTAAATTATTAACAGTCACACGCCTTAACCAGCTTGGCCACGGAGTCTTGTATGTCCCAAAAACGTTTTCAGCTGGACCAGGCCCAATTCTTATTACGGATATAAGCGCCTTTCAAGACTTAAATTTGACTTCCAGCTATAGCAAAGACCATCAACACTGAATATGATAAGAGATATCGCAAACCACATTGGGTGAGAAATACAAATATTTTTCAAACA
>JAKTWW010000229.1:0-77505 GCA_030582255.1 Hansenula subpelliculosa
TACATATTATATCTCTTTTTTTTTTTTTTTTTTCTTTTTTTTTTTCTTCTTCTTTTTTTATCTTCTTTCAAAACCTTATGACGTTAATGATAATAATTCCTTGTACTTGATATTATCAACATATCTAACATTTCTAACAAGATGCCAAATTGAAGCATCTAATTTATTAAAATTTTCAGAAATTTCCACAATTGGATCATGTCTTGATTCAAAATGCTGTGATTCCAAAATTTTGGAAGGATCTGTTGTTTTTTCTAATTGATTCCATTTTTTCAAATTTTCTTTAAATTCTTTTATTTTTGAATCTGATTGTCTTGAATTTATAACATATGGCATTGGTTCATTATATTTAACAATTAATTGTTTAACATTATCTAATTTTCTTTCTAAATCACCTTGAGATTGAATAATTTTTTCCCCAATTATTTCATCAAGATCTTTTGAACCATCACCATATCTTACTGGTGTACTATCAATAATTCTTTCTAAATCAAAACCCAAAAATATTGATAATTCATGTCTTAAAATTTCTGGTGTCATTGATTCAAAATTGAAAAAAACATGATTTAATTCTTTGTTTTTAATTAATGGTTTTAAATCTTCAACTGATTTAAAATTTCCTGATAATAAAGTTGTTAAAAAATTATTTTGTTCAATTGATGCAATATCTTCACTTTTGAAAAAATGATTCTTATTAAATTTTAAAGCAGATAAAACAGAAATTGGATGAGGAATTGAAATCAAATTCAATGATTTTGTATCAAATTTCAATTCATTAGTTATTAAAATTGTTGGTGCTTCTTTTGGACATTTCCCTCTTGTTAATTGTTGAGCACCAAAAAATTCATCCATTAATTTTTCAACTTTTTGAACATAATCTAATCCAGAATCAGGAGTGATTGGATCTGGTAATCTTCCAGCGATTTCCTTTTCAAATCTTTTAAGATATGTTTTTGTTGGAGGTGGAATTAATACATCTTCACAATGTGTTAAAGTTTTAAATATTGAAAAAATTGGTCTAAAGAAATAATGATCAGATAATGATAATGGATCCACTATGTTGATTTTCTTGAATTTGTTTGAAAGTCTATATGTTCTCAAATGTTGATTCAAAATTTTGGGTATTCTTTCAGTTATTGTTTTAATATTTTTTGAATTCATCAATTTGGAAAATATCTTTATTGAATAATCTGCAAATATATCATTATATTTATCAGTTACTAAAATTTCAAAATCTTTATTTTTATTAATTAATCCATCAAGAATTTTGGAAATTGATTCTAAATTTGATGTCATCAATTGGAAATTATCATAATCATCCAATAATGTAAAATTTTGGAAATCTTGACAGTTAAATTTCAAATCATTTAATATAGAAGATTGACTAATCATTGGAAATATAGTATAATCTGAATAAAATCCAGCTTTTTCACCTAATGCTAAACTTTTATTTTCCCATGCCATTAATTTCATATAATTTTCATTGATTTGATGATTTTTATTAAACAAAATCTTTTTATTTATAAATTCTTCCATCTTTGGATTAGTAACAGCATCATTATAATGTAATACATTAGCTTTAAACCCCAAAGAATTGTATAACATGATCCATTTTTGTAACATTATTTTATGAAATTTTTGTTCTTCAATTGATAATTTACGTATTTTTTCATCATTGAAAAAGGTAAATACAGGACAAAAATTATTTAAATCATTGTTTATCCTTTTAGTAATTTCTTCATCTTTAACTAAATTCTCAATGGGTAGTAATTTAAATTGTTGATTATCGTTACCTGAATTAAAATTTTGTCCATTAAAACTATTCCTAAAAGTAGTTGGGTTATAAGTGTTATAAATAGTTGTGTAATCCATATCATCATTTTTGAAGATGAAGACATATATCAATACCACAACTACAGATATTATACATGTTGTGACAAGTTGTTTATAACTTTTATGGGTGAGTTTCACTAACATGATTGATTGATAATGACGGTGATGATGAAGATGAAGATGAAGATGAAGAAGAAGATCAATATGATTATGATGAAGATGATAATGATGATAATGATGATGATGAGGTGTTCGTAATTTGTAGTCCCTTTTTGATGATGGTGTGGTTCTTATAATGGTATTAGATCAACAGTGTAACAGGGTTTATTATAAACACGCAACAATAATTAGATTTTATAAGATAGCTATTATATTGGACTTTTGGAAGTGTAATATGGAGATAAAAGTGGGCAGGGATTGCGCTGCTAATGGGGGAGATGAGGCTGGTCTTTTTTCTTGTGTGTATCTTACTCTATGATGAGTGATGATAGATGATGAGTGATCAAGGGGCCGCGATGTGTTGATGTTGTTGATGTTTGAGTGTCTTGAGACTGATCAACAGGAGTTGTCAAGTCCCGTATAAATAAATAAATATCCTGGTGATTGTGTTGACGTGTGTATTTACATCTCTCGAGGCAGAACTCGATCTTTAATACCCATCAAACGGAGCAGATCTAGAATTCATGCGCGACTCTGGCCCAACCGCGGATTATGTCAGCGCTGCTGGTTTCCATTTGTTTTGTTTTTAAATAGACAGATTTTGACTTTGTATATAAGATTGATTGTATGGCTCGAGAAGAGCTGAAGCGTAACTTTAATAACTGAGACCATCACCTGTTGGTATAGATATATAGTTGGGGGAGTGGGAAACCTTATTGATTGGGGTTGTATTCATAACTATTTGCAACACAGAGTCCGAAGTTGAAATTATGTTTGCAACAAGAATACTATGGAAAAGTGCAAAGAAAGGAAGTAAAGGAAGTAAAGGAAGTAAAGGAAGTAAAGGAAGTAAAGGAAGTAAAGGAAGTAAAGGAAGTAAAGGAAGTAAAGGAAGTAAAGGAAATAACAATGTTGTTAAAGATATTCTTAAACCAAGTACAAAACCAACATTTCTTATAGTGTCAGCTATTGGTAACCCAGAAAAAGTATATGGTGGTACAAGACATAATGTTGGTAAATTAGCTTTACAAATGACAAATTTGATGTTTTTCAATCATCCAAAATTATCAGGTATATTATATGCATTAGATATGGATAGACCAAATATGTTATTTTTACAAACTGAACAATATATGAATCAATCTGGTCTTGTATTGAAACCTGCTTGGAAATTTTTTTCACATTTGAAAAGAGAAAGATATAACGTTAAATATGTTGTAGTTCATGATGAAATGAGTAAAGATCTTGGGAAAGTTCAATTAAGAGAAGGTAATACAAGTGTTCGTGGTCATAATGGATTGAAAGATATTGTTAAACATTGTAATGTTGATTTTTTCAGATTAGGGATAGGTATTGGTAGACCAGAAAGTAGGGATCCATTTGATGTTACAGAACATGTATTAGGGGTAACAACTAGATATGAAAGGGAAATAATAAGAGATGAAGCAACTCCTAAAATGATGAAAATACTTGATGATTTAGTTAAAACTAAATTTCCAGAAAATCGTGATCTTGTTGGAGGTCATATTGAAATTAAACCGCCTATTCAAGGTGATGAAAGACTTAGATTTCAAGATCCAGATCCTCACGCGGTTAAAAAACAGCATACTAAGGAATGGTTGGAAGAAAATGATCCATTAAAGGATATAAAATAGTGATGTGGGAAGTTGAATAAAGTATAATATTTTGTATATAGCATGAGATGAAATGTTTATGAACAAATTTGATAGATTGTCTTCACAAGTAGTTTAATCATTATAAACAATAACCAGATATCTGTAAGCTCCTCAAGAAATTAGATAATGTAGCTGAGACACACCCTGCAATATAAGTTTGGTTTTCCTTAGATTTGAACTAGAAAATCATTGCTTCAAATTTCCACCTTGAAACCACATATTAAGCCCTATACATATAATACATATAACACACTTACATATACAGCTTCAACCTCTGTATAACAAACAGTGAAAGCAGAAGGTATCTCAAAACACCATTCGGGTTCTCATCTCAAGTGTCTTGATCCAGATTCCGTAGCCATACAAGTGACAAGTCTGGTAATTATGTCCTTCGGCAGGGAACCAGACAAAGGAGCCCGATTTCCCGAGACGGGCCGGTCTCGTTGCGCTTAATAAAACCGTTCAGCGGATTCAAATTTCTTCAGATTGAGCCCTGTCAAATAGTTTGAGCCGGATTTGATTTAGACAGGATGGCTTCCTATCGCTTCAGCCTATCGCTTCAGCCTAGCGCTAAGTCTAGCACTCTGCCTAGCACTCTGCCTAGCACTCCCCCGTGCGTGGCCCGGGGATAGCGATATGTCAGTTTCAGTTAGGCGGGAGAAAAAGGAAATCAGTCGTTGTGAGGTAAATAAAAATAAATATTTGTCAAAGGGTAACAATAAAATCTGAGGTGCTCTTGAGGGTCCATCTATTTATTTCAGACTCAGCTCACAACAACTGCTTGTTATTAAAAGAGAAGTTAGTTCTTAGGTATTGGCTAGTGAATAGAGGGCAAAATACAGTCGTCTGGAAAGTGAGTATATATGATTACTGATTGGAGTCAAAGGTGGGAAAGGAAAAAGTTGGGATAGTTGGGTCTTGTTTTGATGCGTTGATGATAAATGAGAATAAATTAACAATAACTACAACAATACTTTAAGGTCCTTGTACTTCAACATTTTTTTTTTCTTTTCAAACCAAGATCTATTACAAGATAACTAACAATATATCTCTAGGGAAAGAAGACTGAAAGTTTGAACTATGACTGTGGCGGATACAATACATGGTTGGTTTGTAAAGCCCCGAGTATTGGAACCAAGAAGGGTTTATTTCAATCAACCATTACCTTCAAGTGAAATAGATTCTAAAAATCATAGACCATTGAAAACTTTTGATAAGAATGAAATTAGAACAACAAAATATACTCCTTTTTCATTCATACCAAAAAATTTGTTTTTCCAATTTCAAAATATTGCAAATGTTTATTTCTTATTCTTAATTATTTTAGGTGCTTTCCAAATATTTGGTGTTCAAAGTCCTGGTCTTGCAGCTGTACCCTTATGTGTTATTGTGGTGGTTACTGCTATTAAAGATGCTTTTGAAGATTCAAGAAGAACTATAAGTGATTTAGAAGTTAATAATAATCCAGTTTCAATACTTCATGGTATTCATAATACTAATGTTGATGAAAAAAACATTCCATTCCGTTCTAAATTTAACAATTTTAATTCTTCAATCTTTGTTTGGATATTAAATTCAACTGGGAAACTTTTCCGTAAAAAAAATCAAATAATTGATACTTCAAAAGAACCAAGAGGTTCAATAGATACCCTAAATTCATCAATTAGACAAAGTTTAGACCTTACAAATACAAACACAAATAACATTCCAAACGATATAAATCAAAGATTAAATAAAAATGCTAATGTTCCAAATTTAAAATTCAAACCAGGATATTGGAAAAATGTTAAGGTTGGTGATATAGTTAGAATTCGTAATGATGAAGAAGCTCCAGCTGATATCATTATTTTATCATCATCAGATCCTGAAAATAGATGTTTTATTGAAACCAAAAATTTAGATGGTGAAACAAATTTAAAATCTCGTCAAGGTTTAAAATCAACTTCAGGTATAAAACATACAAGAGATTTAGCCAATTTAAAATTTCATATCAATAGTGAAGCCCCAAATATGAATTTATATAATTATCAAGGATCTTTGAATTGGGAATCTGAACCTCAAGCGAATGAAAAAGAACAAATGATGAATGAAGAACCAATCAACATTAACAATATGCTTTTAAGAGGTTCTACTTTAAGAAATACAAAATGGACTATTGGTATTGTTGTTTTCACTGGTCATGAAACAAAGATTATGTTAAACTCAGGTATTACTCCATCAAAAAGATCAAGAATTTCTAAAGAGTTGAATTTGTCAGTTTTGATTAATTTTGCATTATTGTTTATTCTATGTCTTGTTTCAGGTATTGTCAACGGGATTTTTTATGATGAAAAAAACACTTCATTTAAATATTTTGAATATAAAGCATATGGTAGTACACCTGCAATTAATGGTATTATTGCATTTTTTGTTGCAGTTATTTTATATCAAGCATTAGTTCCAATTTCATTATACATTTCCGTGGAGATTGTAAAGACTTTACAAGCTTTATTTATTTATTGTGATGTTAAAATGTATTATGAAAAATTAGATTATCCATGTACACCAAAATCATGGAATATTTCGGATGATTTAGGTCAAATTGAATACATATTTAGTGATAAGACAGGTACTTTAACTCAAAATGTCATGGAATTTAAAAAAGCTACAATTAATGGGAAATCTTATGGGTTAGCTTATACTGAAGCTCAAATGGGTATGGATAAAAGAAAAGGAATAGATTCAAATTCTGAAGCAATTAAATGGGAAAAAATTATTGCGAATGATAAACAAAAAATGATTGATCATTTGAAAAAAATACCTGAAAACACTCATTTCAATCCTGATAAATTAACATTTATTTCAAGTGAATATTTATCTGATTTAGCTAATAAGGAAAATAAGGAACAATCAGAAGCTAATGATCATTTCATGCTTTGTTTATCATTATGTCATACCGTATTAACAGAGGCTTCAAAAGATGATCCTGAACAATTTGAATTCAAGGCTGAATCACCAGATGAAGCTGCCTTGGTTCAAGCTGCAAGTGATGTTGGTTATACATTTGTTAGAAGAACAAGATCTGGTGGTGTTGTTAATATCCAAGGTACTGAAAAATCATTTGAAATTTTGAAAATTTTGGAATTTAATTCAACAAGAAAGAGAATGAGTGTTATTGTGGAATTAAACAATGAAATATTCATTATTAGTAAAGGTGCTGATTCTGTTATATTTTGACGTCTTGATCCACAAAATAATAATCAAGACCTATTAAATAAAACTGCTGATCATCTTGAAGAATATGCCAGTGAAGGTTTAAGAACTTTATGTGTTGCAGGTCGTACCATTTCCAAAGAAGAATATGAAGATTGGAGTAAAAAATATGATGCAGCTTCTTCATCAATGGAAAATCGTGATGAAAAAATGGAGGAATTATCTAGTATCATTGAATCAAATTTGATTTTGATGGGTGGTACTGCAATTGAAGATCGTTTACAAGTTGGTGTCCCAGAATCTATTGAAACTTTATCTAAAGCTGGTATTAAATTATGGGTCTTAACAGGTGATAAGATCGAAACAGCTATTAATATTGGGTTTTCATGTAATTTATTAGGAAATGATATGAATTTATTAGTTATTCGTCCTGATGAAGATAAAGACCCAAAAGAAGATATGAACTTAAAATTGGATAAATATTTACAAGAAAATTTTCAATTGACTGGTTCATTAGAAGAATTAAATCATGCTAAAACTGATCATTCAATTCCAAAAGGTCAATTTGCTGTTATTGTCGATGGTGCTGCATTAACTGCAATTTTTGAAGATGAAGATTTACAAAGAAAATTTTTAATTCTTTGTAAACAATGTAAATCAGTTTTATGTTGTCGTGTTTCACCTGCACAAAAGGCATCAGTCGTTAAACTGGTTAGAGATTCCTTGGATGTTATGACATTATCTGTTGGTGATGGTGCTAATGATGTTGCTATGATTCAAACTGCAAATGTTGGTGTTGGTATTGTGGGTGAAGAAGGTAGACAAGCTGCCATGTCTTCAGATTATGCAATTGGACAGTTTAGATATCTGACAAGATTAGTTCTGGTACATGGTAGATGGTCATACAAAAGATTATCAGAGATGATTCCATCGTTTTTTTATAAAAATATTGCTTTTACAATGACATTATTTTGGTATGGTATTTATAACAATTATGATGGATCTTATCTTTTTGAATATACTTATATTATGTTTTTCAATTTGGCCTTCACTTCATTACCAGTTATTTTCTTGGCTGTTTTGGATCAAGATGTTTCAGATTCAGTTTCGTTAAAAGTTCCACAGTTATACATGAGTGGTATTTTGAGACAAGAATGGTCACAATATAAATTCATTTATTATATGTTTGATGGGTTATATCAATCTGTTATAACCTTCTTCTTCCCATATTTGATTTTTTATAGAGGTGAAATTGCAACTTATAATGGATTAAGTGTTGATAATAGATTTTGGATTGGTGTTTATGTTTGTCATATCTCAGTCACTTCATGTGATATTTATGTGTTGTTAAGACAGTACAGATGGGATTGGCTAACATTATTAATTGATACCTTATCCATCTTGGTTGTTTTCTTTTGGACTGGTATTTGGTCATCATCAACATATTCTGGTGAATTTTATAAATCCGCTGCACAAGTTTACGGTCAAGTTTCTTTTTGGGCATGTTTCTTTGTTGGTGTTTTGATTAATGTTTTACCAAGATTTGTGTTCACAACGTTGAATACTTTTTATAGACCAAGAGATATAGATATCATTAGAGAATGTGCAGCTAGAGGTGATTTCGATGACGAAGAATCAAGTAAAACTAGTTCAATAAGTGATGAAGAGAAAGACATTTCAAATGAATACTTTTTCACACCAGTTGCTTCAAGAAATTCATTAGAAAGAGTTCATACCACTCATGAAATACCAGGTTTAACTCAAGCCCGCTCATTAGTTAAGACATTTACACAAGCATCTTCAGTTAGACATGAGTGATCAGGTTTACTCATTCGGTTTGTTCAATTTTTTTTTTTTTACTTTTTCTGTTTGTTTTTTATTCATGTGTATACAATCATCTTTTTATTTTTACCTTCTTTAAATAACGTTTTATTATATAGTTATATTTCTCCATGGGTTGAATAGATCCCATTTTGAATAGATTCCAATTTGAATGCATAATATGTTTTGGACTAGTTGAAGAACGTAGTGTGTTTATCTTGTGAAGGAGCTTAATGCATGCGTATATAAACGGCCAGAACTAGAAACTGGGCGAAGAATTGAAAAATCATAGATTCATCAAGTAACTTTTGATACTTGTTTGCTTTTACGCAGCTATGAAAAATGAGGATCTAAAGATGTCCTATTGCTGTTATCATGGTCGATTTAATGACCCGTCTGAGAATAGGAATCACCAGTGATGGGTATAATTAGGTTTAGCCCTAGCATGTGTCTTTAATTTCTCTTCATAGATTCACTTTCTTTTTCCTATGTATTTATTCTTTGTTCCTGATTATTCTTTGCTGATTGTTTACGTTGCATCTGAATATAACTAGATTCAAACCATTTCTTGACCATTATTTACGAGTGGTCTTGCGTAGTTCGCTATAGATCAAACACTGAGTACCTGATCTAAAAAGAGATTTGTAACGTTTGTTTTGAATATGAAAGGCTGTATCTACTATGGCTGCTATTCAATCACCTTCAGTACGTTTGTTCCCCAGTGATCTCACTATAGTCGAGGCGATGAGCACTCTGATCCATCTTGTATTTGAGTTCTCAAGAAGAGCTGATCATAGCAAAGGGAGGAGCTATGTGGGCCTCTATGGGCCTCAACAGGGGATGTCTTCGTACCATTGCTGATAGATCTGTTAGTTCCTGCTGGATGGCCATGAATTCACCGATAGCTTTGCACCATGAAGATGGTTGCGGTTATAGTTTCGATTGTAACTTGATCTTCACAGCCTAAATTCGTTTTGCTTACTCAGTGGACTGTCACCGGTTACGTGTTTGTGCAGTTCCCAGCTTTTCACAATTGTTCGTGATGTTTCTTTATAACCGCAACCTTGGAGAATTTAGGCCCTGATGAAAGCTATTTAAACTGTGTGGAATCACTGTTTTGAAAACTAGATCAATACTTTGAGTATCTTCAAGAGAATAATAATTTTCAATTGACCTTATTATACAAAAAAAGAATATGACCAAAAACTTCAATGTCGAACACCCTGTTGCTAGTGCCCTTGAAGGCCTTGCCTTGTCAAACCCAAGTTTGAAATATATCAAAGAAGACAAGGTGATTTTCAGAAAACAAGACAAGAGTAAGATCGCTTTGATCTCTGGTGGTGGTGCTGGTCATGAACCTACTCATGCCGGATTCGTGGGTCAAGGTGGTTTAACTGGTGCAGTTTCTGGTGAAATATTTGCCTCCCCAAGTACAAAACAAATCTTGAATGCAATCAAAGTTATTGGTAAAGATAGACCAGGTGTTCTTTTGATTGCTAAAAACTATACTGGTGATGTTTTACATTTTGGTTTAGCAGGTGAGAGAGCTCGTGCTTTAGGCTACAATGTTGAAGTCTTTGTTGTTGGTGATGATGTTGCTGTTGGCCGTTCTAAAGGTGGTTTAGTTGGTAGAAGAGCCATTGCAGGTACAACTTTGGTTCATAAAATTCTCGGTGCATATGTTGAAAATTACAAACATGAATTAAAAGATGTTGTTAAATTAGCCAATGCAGTTAATGATAACTTAGTTTCAATCGGTTCTTCATTAGCTCATGCTAAAGTTCCAGGTCAAGAATTTGAATCTTCATTAAAAGACAATGAAATGGAATTAGGTATGGGTATTCATAACGAACCTGGTGTTAAAGTTTTGAGTCCTGTCCCATCTGTTAAAGATTTAATCAAAGATCAAATTTTACCAAAATTGTTAGATCAAAGTGATAAAGATCGTGCTTTCGTTAAGTTTGATAAAGATGATGAAGTTGTTTTACTAGTTAACAACTTAGGTGGTGTTGCTAACTTGACTTTACAAGGTATTGTTAAGGTTGCTACTGATTTATTGAAATCTGAATATAATATTGTTCCATCACGTACTTATAGTGGAACTTTAATGACTGCATTAGATGGTGAAGGTTTCAGTATAACTTTATTAAACATCACAAAGGCTACTAAATCTGCTGGATTAGCTTTCAAATCAGTTACTGAATTATTGGATGCCGAAACTGATGCTTCAGGATGGCCAGTTAAAAACTACTCCAATGATGCACCAGACTATGATTCTTCATTAATCAAGGAAGGTTCTGATTCAATTCAACAAGCTGGTACTTTTGATTTTGATCATTTCTCTAAGATCTTAAAAGCTGGTGTTGAAACTTTAGTTAAAGCTGAACCAGAAATTACAAAATTAGATACTAAAGTTGGTGATGGTGATTGTGGTACTACTTTAGTCTCTGGTGGTAATGGTATTGTTGATAATTTATCAAAATTACCAAAATCCTCATTATCTGAAACTTTACATAAGATTTCCGATTTAGTTGAATCTTACATGGGTGGTACTAGTGGTGGTTTATACTCCATTTTCATTTCAGGTTTATCACACGGTATCATTCAAAACTCCTCCAAGGATACTCCAGTTGATTCTAAAGTTTTCGCTAAAGCTTTACAAAGTGCATTGGATACCTTATATAAATACACTAGAGCTAGACCAGGTGATTCAACTGTTATCGATGCTTTGGAACCATTTGTAAAAGAATTTGTCAAATCAAATGATTTACCAAAAGCTGTTCAAGCCGCTGACAAAGGTGCCAAATCGACTGGATCAATTGAAGCTAAATTTGGTCGTGCTTCATATGTTGGTGATTCAAGTGATATCCCAGACCCAGGTGCTATTGGTTTAGTTGAATTTTTGAAAGGTATCGAATCTGCATTCTAAAGTTGAATGAAATGAAAGGCAAAAAAAAAATTTTTGCTATTGTATATTTAACACAAACCTTATGAAATATCATGACATTATAGAGTGAATTACTGTTGTAGAAATTGTTGTTGTTAAGTCAGCTCTTCATATTGGTTTCTTAGTGTAGATTCGCGAAAAAAGTCGCGATGGCATTTTCATAACCCGGATTTTTAAAATACGCGTCAAAAATTCGTGAAATCAATGCAATTACAAAAACCATTAGTTAAAGCTACATTTTGAATAGGACCGTTAACATCACTTCAAACGTTTGCTGTTATTAATAAAGATCCTAGAAAAAGATGTCCAATCTAGATTTTGAAAGAATATATTTAAATCAGTCCAAAGCGTATGGTCGTTTCCGTATTGCTGAATCTGGTTTAGGTTGGAAAGCCGCCGCTTCTGGTGGTTCAGCAAATAAATCACAACCATTTTTATTGCCATCAGACGAATTATCATCTGCTCAATGGAGTAGAGGTTCAAGAGGTTGGGAAATAAGAATTCAAACCAAAAATAAAGGTGTTGCTAAATTAGATGGGTTTGATCAACAAGATTTTAATCAATTGAAAAATGAATTACAACGTCTTTTCAATATACAATTAGATCACAAAGAACATTCTTTAAGAGGATGGAATTGGGGTAATACTGATTTAGCAAGAAATGAATTAACTTTCCATGTCAGTGGTAAACCTGCTTTTGAAATTCCATATAGTCAAATTAATAATTCAAATTTAGCCGCTAAAAATGAAGTTGCAGTGGATATGAATTTAATCAATGAGAATAATGATACTGCTGGTGACGAATTAGTTGAAGTACGTTTCTATATTCCAGGTACTGTTCCATTTGAAGATGAGAATGAAGCTAGAGACGAAGAAACTGATGAAAAAGATGAAAAAGAAGAGAAAGAAGAAAAGGAAGAAAAGAGTGCAGCAGCTGCATTTTATGAACAATTAAAAGAAAAAGCTGATATTGGTCAAGTTGCTGGTGAAGCTTTAGCATCTTTCACAGATATTTTATTCTTAACACCTCGTGGTCGTTTTGATATTGATATGTATCCGACATCTCTGAGATTAAGAGGTAAAACTTATGATCACAAAATTCAATATCGTCAAGTTGAAAGAATATTTTCGTTACCTAAACCAGATGATATACACCATTTAATGGTTATACAAGTTAATCCACCATTACGTCAAGGTCAAACACCATATCCTTTCTTAGTTTTACAGTTTGCAAAAGATGAAGAATTAGAAGTTGAAATAAATGCAGATGAAGAAGAATTCAAATCTAAATATGAAGGACGTTTAAAGAAAAGATACGATCAACAAACTCATTTAGTTTTGAGTCATGTTTTCAGAGGTTTAACAGAACGTCGTATTATTATTCCAGGAAGTTTCACATCGAAACATGGTCAAGCTGCAGTCAGTTGTTCATTAAAAGTCAATGAAGGTTATCTATATTTATTAGAAAAATGTTTCCTATTTGTTACAAAACCAACAGTTTATGTTCCATATAGTGATGTTTCGAGTGTTTCAATTTCAAGAGCTGGTGATTCATTAACATCAAATCGTACATTTGATTTAGAAGTTACTTTACGTAGTTCAGGTGCTTCTCATACATTTGCAAATATAACAAAAGATGAACAGACTTCATTAGAATCATTCTTGAAAGAAAAAGGTATTAAAGTTAAAAATGATGAAATTGAGCAACAAGCTAGAATTAATGCAGTTTTAGCAAATGATATGGATTCTTCAGATGATGATGTTGCTATGGGTTCCGCAAGTGATGATGAAAGTCCTGATGAAGATTTCCAAAGTGAAGGTGGATCAGATTCTGATTCAGATGTTGCAGAAGAGTTTGATAGTGATGCTCCTGTTAGTGATGATGATGAACCACCAGCTAAAAAGGCTAAAAATTGAAAGACATCTGTTGTAAGATTAATAGGTTAAGACAATAAAAGAGAAATGTGTATTTTACATTATATGTAGTTTAAGAACCCATGATATGTAGTTAGAATTTCTGCGCAACTTTGTTGATGTTGAAGATTTCTTAGCAATTATCCGAACTTTGAAACAGAGAAAAAAAAAACCTTTAAAAATTCTGGGGAAATTTGAATTTTTAATCCTCCGGCTCACAACAACAAGAACCATTACAGAACTTTAAAGATGTCAATAAAATCATTCTTCAGTCCATCAAGAGTTTATGCCGTGATAGGAGCCACCCCAAATGAGCATAAGTTTGGGTACAAAGTATTCAATTGGTATTTAGCTAGAGATTTACCAGTGATTCCAATTCATCCATCAGCAACTCACATTTTACACGTTCCAACATGTCAAGATATAGCATTAGCTATTAAAAGAGCTGATGATGATTTTCCAAATAATGATGGATTAAGTTTATCTTTTATAACACCTCCTAGAGTATCTGAAAGTATTTTGAGTGAATTAGAAGCTAGGAAATTGGAAGGTAGAATAAAAGGTGTTTGGTATCAACCTGGTGCTTATGATGATGAAGTTGTTCAACTTTCTAAGAAATTGGGAATTGATCCTATAATTGAGAATGGTCAATGTATTTTAGTCAATGGTAATTCAAATTTTGTTAAATCCAATTTATGAGAAGTTACATAGATAGTTTATCATTGTGATCATTCATTATATTCATGGTTGTAATCTATTATACATATCTTTAGCAATATTATAGAAGAAAGTCATTAAACACATATAGTTCATTATTTAATAGACTGGATCTTTTAGCATCTTTTTAATAAATGCCTTCCAGCTATCATTATTACCATGTGATGTAGACATTGAATATGGGAATGGGAATAAGTCAGTTGAAGTTATAACGGGGATATGGTCTTTATTTTTATCACAACATTCACCAATATCTATGATTGTTTTCTCAAATTGACTTTTCAAATTATCTACTAATGAGGATAAATCTGTTTGCTTCTGTACAACTCTAACATTTATAATCCAAGTTTCCCAATTAATTTCTTCCTCAGTTTTACCAAACCATGTAGGTTTTTTCAATTTTTTCTTTTCATAAAACTTCACTGCTAACTGACCAAATTTAACATTACTATTTGCATTGCTATTATTTGTCGTTATATTTGTCTTATTAGAACTTAGGGTTTGTAATGTTGAACTTGTGGTAGGCATTGAACTTGGGGATTTTGTCAATAGTTTATTTGAAGCATTATTCAGACTATGCAAAGATGAAGACCCCCATTTATCTTCAAGTTGATCATCCAATGATTCAGGATCATTAAATTTAATATTTGCATATGGGTTATTGTTATTATTATTATTTGAACTTATTGTAGAACTTAATGTGAAATTTCTCGCGCCAGGCGATCCTAATGGAGTAGTTGTTGATGAGCTTGATGTAAGTATAGGTGTTGCTACATCAGAATCTATTCTCGTTAATAGCTGTTCAATCTTTTGTTCTATTTCATCATCAAGTTCTTGTGATTCAAAATATGGCTAATGATACATTGAGTTAGTTATTTGTGGAGTTTGATTTGTTTGATTTTAAACACTTACGTATGGAATGTCCAAAAATTCAGCTGTAGCGGGTATGATTGAACCAAATGCCCTATAAAAAAATATTGTCCATATTATACCTTTGAGAAAGAAACATCATGTTAATATCTATAAACTCCATTCAATCTTTCAATCATAGAAATTTAGGATATACTCACTTTTGACAGCATCATGAACGTGTTGTTTATCAGCCGTCAAATCAAAACTGAACTCCATAATATGCAGAGTGGAGATAAGACCTCCATGTAAAAGCCAATACTAATGTACGACTTGATGATTTCAGATGATGATGTATATGTGGTTAGAAAAGATGAAAGTTTCAACGGATTGTTGTTCTGTGGGTTGGTTTCAACTGATTCACAGATGATGCGCTTAGAAATTGGAAACACAGAACGCGTTCGCGGCGGGAAAAACAATATTTTGTTATGGGACACTCGTTAATAAGCGAATAGTTAGATAGTTTATAACAAATTACAACGATACAATGAGAATAAAGTCATGATTCTATTCATTATTCGTTTCTATATAAGTCTATATGCATTTAATATTCTATGAAGATTGCGGTGGATGTATGTTGATACATGCAGCAACAGCTGCTCCTAATAAAGAACTATGTTCAACATGATTTAAATTTATGGTATTTTGAGAATGTTTGATGATTTTATCTTGATATGATTGACAATAGTACAAAAATGATCCAATATAATTCACATTGATAACATCATTAGAGTTATAGTCACCATGTGCAAAATGATATGCTGCTTTTATGGAAGATGATACATAAATTGCACTTCTTTCCAAAATGATATCAATCACGGATTGTAATGTTGATATTTCGTCATCCATAAGATTTTTGATACCATACTTATCTGTAATGATTTGTTTAATGTGTAGGTAATCTTGGGATAACAACAAGCATAAAAATTCACCATCTAATGAAAAGGCATCTTTAAAACATCTGCTCCAATCCAAAGAGACAAGATTTTCCTGTATCAAATCCCACAAAATCAATCTAAAAATTTCGGAAATGTACCTTCCAGAAGCTAAAAACTCTAAAGGTTGTAAGATCTTTTCATCTTTAGCATTTTCAATATAAGGTTCCAACATAGTATTCCATCTATAATCAATAATTAAATCATATTTGGTAACATTAAATAACTTCCCAAAAAATCCCAATTCAGTATTAATCAATTCATGATTTTTCGTTATACATGAATTCAATCCAGTACCTAATATAAATGAAATTTTTGAATTTAAATCAGTATCTAATAATCCCGATAAATTCACTGCAATTGAATCATTTATAACAGCAACAACATTAGCATCTATACTTTTTGAATGACAAATATCTGTGACAATTTGATCAATACCAATGTTCAAAACCTCTTGAGTGACATGAAACCCTTTCCCCATTGTAATAATTTGATTTTCAGGATCTAGTGGGAATGACCAAGTCATACCAATATTCCAATGTTTTTTGATAAATTTACCATTATTAAAACGTACAACATTAAATGTTTTTTCAACCAAATCATTGAAAAAATTCATATCAATGACTTTGTAATTTTCTTTCAAGAGCCATTGTTTCTGTATAATGATTGGATCATTCTGGTTAGATAAATCTACTATACCAATTCTTATTGTTGAACCACCAATATCAATAACGATAAAATCACCAAGTAAATCCTTTTCATGATGGAAGTTAGTAGGGATGGAGAAGCACGGGATCATAGATATCTTGGAATGTCCTGATGCTTTGTGAAGACTTTCCACTAGGTCATCATATATCTTGTTTTCGGTCTCTGTTGAGATGTTAAAATCATGAGCTAGGGAATCTATGAATGATGAAACAGATGATGTTGTTGTTGTTGTGCTAGTTGTAGTTGTAGTTGAGTCGTGTGATATACAAGACGATGATAGCTGATTCTTCGTATCTAGATATATATCAGTGGGCGTCTCACTAAGCATAGTTGTGAAGAGCGTGTGCGAGTTGTTGGTGAAAGAGATGAATATTGCAACAATGAAGGAAACTTGTTGATGTTTACTTATACACTTTTTCGCTTGACAGAAGACAGAAAAGAAAATTGGCCCTGCAGAACGCATTCGCGAACAGTTAACAGATTGTGCGTTGACAGCTGACACACGACGAGGAGTCACATGAAGTTGGTGGTACTCAGCTAGAGATCATGGTTGTGGGATTTAAATGTATGAGCTTATATTTCAATTCAATGAAAAAAGATGCTCTAGACTCCCTTGTTTCCTTAATTCCAGCCTGTTTTTAGCTGATTATATGGTGATTAATCAAAACCAAAGCCAAAGGACATTATTGAAAAGATCAACAGGAAACGTAATGATACAAAGACACGCGATTGTAAGCGAACCCACAAATTGCAATTATTTATTATTATTACTAGCTGTACTCTTTATTTTAAAAATGTTGTGGTTGTACGGTACACACATGGGTACCTTGCTTCAACAGACTGTTGTCACCAATAGTTTTTGTCCCATATGAAACTAATCAAATGAGGCTGTAATCGATTTTGATTTACGGGATTTGGGTTATTCTAGCCTCTAATTTTCAACAATTTTGTAAATCCTTCGATGACTTGATGCGAGTTTTGGAAATTTGCGTGTAAAGAGAGAGAGAAACATGTCCATTTGTGTCAAAACTCCAGCTCACAGCTTGAAAGTTCCCAATCTCCAAAATGCGAGATTTTGAAATTATCATATTGATACCTGAGCCTTCGTGCTACTTGTGTACCTAAATATTCTTCGGAAGGAGCTTTTAAGTAAAGTTGAAAGAACGCGGATGAGAAACTACAGCTAGTACAAACCAATAAAGTTGAATCAAAAAAAGATAAATATATACTAGTCATAAATTATTGTCCACACATCCAAGATATGTTAGACAAACGTCCTAAAAAGAAGTGAAAAAAGCTGTATAGATAAAAAAGTAATTGAAATCCCCCAAAAATAGAATTAAAAGTAATTGATAAAAATGTATAACATGTACGTCCCACCAAAATAAATCAAACAAATAAAATAATATAATGTTACAATGATTCAAATATTGTTTGTCATCCACCCTGATAGTTTGTAATTGCAGATAAACCAAATGAAATCATAACCAGAGAAAGATAACATCTAATTGATGAAAATCAATTATTCTTCTTTCTACCAAATAAACCCTTCTTCTTTTTAGTTTCAACTTTTTTAGCAGGAGCTTCATAAACACCTTGTTCAAAAGCTTGTTGATCACCTGAAAAACTATGTAATGGAGCTGCTGAACCGCCACCACCATTACCAAATCCATTATTTGTATTAATACCTCCACCATAATTTGAAGCACCACCAGCTGCACCAGTATTTGCCATTGCATATGGATTACCAGAACTAAAACTTGGGAAATCATCACGAACTCTAAAACCTAAAGAATCAGATTCTAAACGTTCTCTATAAGAATTATCACCAGTAATTGAATATTCAAAACCTCTAATTGTATCTAATGGTCTTTCATCTCTTGATCTTGTTGGATTTGAAACATCAGGTTGATTAATTGGTTTACCGAAAACGTCATAAAATCCTCCATTATTTTGTAATAAATAACTTTGTCTTGTTAAAGAATTTGAAGATTTTTGATCTAATGCAGCTTCTTCAAAAGGTTGAGCTTCATTAACAGCTTGTAAAATTGGATCATGAACAGTACCTGTACGTAATTTATCTTCTTTTGTAAATTCTAATCTTGGTTTACCACCACCTGATCCATTTGAATGTTGAGAAGTTGATGAATCTTTTCTAAATAAACCCATATTTATTGATAATTATTTGTTTTGTTATTGTTGTTATTCTATATTATATGAATAAATTTATCTCTGGAGTTAAAAACCTTTAAATTTATACCGTTGTGAAAATATGGGGATAAGATAATTTTAATCACCAAGGACACTAACTTTGAGTAATTTTTATAGCGAGAGACCTTTAACAATAAGTGAATATATAATAATACTTCACCAACGAAAGTTGTTTTTTCTTTATTAGAAATTGGATGAGGCAAAAAAAAACACACACAGTCAAACAATAAGAAGAAGAATAATAGGAAAACAAAATCATGTTGATATTTCTCAACTTCTGGGTTTTCCCAATTCTTTATAAAATAATTTGTTTTAAACTTGTATCAAGTCTGTGTGAGACAAATGGCCCCTGGTTCAGCATAGCCAGGACAAACCGTCTGATGTCCGGACATTAGTGATACAACTGACTGACATCTGGGACATCTGGGACATCTGGGACACCTCCAGACCCATGGGACATCTCCAGACCATGATGAAGAAATTGTAATTGCTCATGGTTGGCAGTGGCTGAAGAGTATGAATACAAACGGATCTAGTTTACAATACGAAGGGATTTGAAAAAAAACACTCATCGTTAATCATGGGGAGGCTAAGTATAATAATATGGCCGAATAATTACACCATAGAGTTGAACTACGTTCAGCTATTGTCCAATACAATCTTTATAATCTATTCGGGGATAATTGCCCACTTTAGTACAAATCCGTTACAAGATGGCACTTTAAATAATTAATTGTAAGCTGTATTGGATTGTCCCTGTCCGATGCCACGGATTCGATTGTCTTGTTATATTAATTGGACACGGGACAGATGTGTGTTTTATTTATATGGGGAAGAAAATAATGGAAATTATTTTAGTGATGAGCCAACAATTTTTTTGCCCACCAGTGAACATCATAAAATAAATTGATTAATTAGAAGGATTGTCATATGGCTGTACCTTGACAAGGGCTACGACTAGAAATTATCATTATTTGTTATTATTATTAGTTATTATTAGTTATTATTATGGGCTTGATTATGATTATATATTGATTAGTTGATTTATTTAGTTCTCTAATAAAAGTTGGAACAGTCTATTGGTTATATTTACTTAAAGTTTCAATTAATACTTTAGATACAATTTGATGAGCCTTGTTTATATCATCAATTGTAAAATCAACATTTGAAAAAATTTTTAAATTTGGAATTAATGGTAATTTTTCTTGTTCAATTGTAAAAATTGATTTTGAAATTAAAATACCATGTTTAATTGATTCATCAATAATTTTTTGTAAAATTAATTCTTCTTCATTTAATAAAGGTAAAAATTTATCAGTTATACCTTTTTTATTTCTAAATTCAATTTCTGAATTAGCTCCTGTATATGATATTGGGAATTTTAATAAATCACGTAAATTTGAATGAATTTGTAAATGTAAAATTGGTGATATTTCATTAGATGTAATTTCAATTAATTTTGATAAATTTAAATCATTTGCAAATAAATTATGTAATAATTTATTATTTTTTTGTAAAATTTTAATAATTTTTGATTCACCATTTGAATTTATTGAATCTTCAAGTAATTTAATACCTATTGAAGTAGCTTTTGCAACATAAGCAGGTAATGAAGCACTAAAACAATAAGCCATTGAACCAATTCTTTGATGATATGACATTACACGATCACCAATACAAAATGCACCAGAAGAACAAAATGAATTTGCCATTGAACCAATTGTAATATCAATTTCTGAACGTGAAATATTAAAATGTTCAGATAAACCTTTACCAGTTTTACCTAAAACACCTAATGATAAAGATTCATCTAAAAATAATCTAAATTTATATTTTTTTTTCAATTCAATTAATTTTGGTAAATATGGGAAATCACCACCATTATTAAAAATACCTTCAGTTACAATAAATTTTCTTGAAATTGGTTTTTCATATTTAAAAATATTTTTTTGTAAATCCTTCATAATTTCTTCTAAATCATTTAAATCATTATGTTTATACCAATAAATTTCACATCTTGATAATTGTAAAGCTTTTTGAATTGCAACATTAATTTTTGAATCTGCAATAACGGTATCACCTCTTTTTAAAAAACTTGGTAAAACTGAACCTGCAGTACAAAAATCTTGACCATATAAAACTGCACTTTCTGTACCGAAAAATTTTGCTAAATCCATTTCTAATTTAATATGAATATCTTGATTACCATAAAAATTTGGAGGACCACATGCACCGACACCATTATTATGTATAATTTTTGAACATTCATCTTTAATAATTTTATTATTACCAAAATTTAAAAAATTATTTGATGCAAAATTTAATAAATATGAATTTGAATTTATATCATTATTATAATTTTCCAATTTAATTTTTGTATCAATTGCACCATCTACTATTGGAATTGAATTTAATAACCATTGTTCTTTTGATTCAACAGTTGGTACAAGAGGTTCTGGAATCCAATCATCAATTAATTCATCAACTTCAAATTTTTTCAATTGAACATAATCTTTTTTTTTACGTTCATATTTTGCAGTTGTAAAATATTTAATTGCAAAACCTAATAATGCAATTTCAAATATTGTTCTAATTGGATCATTTTTATGAGATGATTTAATATATCTAATTATTATTGAACCACCTGGTATTGTTTCAATATATGCTAAAGTGATGAGTAAATATTTAGTAACAACATCAGATGTTGAATTCCATATATCTTGGAATGAAATGGTTGTAGTTGTAGTATTCATTTTTTTCTTTTGAATGAATTGATGATGATATAATTGATAAAATTAAATAGGGGTAAAGAAAAAACTTTTTATGAAATGTACAATAGCTATGGAACTAAATATATGATTAATGTTTTTCAAAATGAATGGATATGCAAAGAAATGATGATATGGATAAATATATGTTTAATTTTCCAGTTGATTCAATACCTTTTTTTTTTTCTTTTGAAGTGAATGTTTAACTGAATATATTATTGTAATGATTTTTGACAACAAAGACACGGTCAATATCAAAATCAAGAGGGCAAAAACCACGACACCAACAGGGCAGAAGCAACAAATACCTTGAAATCAAACGCGTACTTTAAAAGGACACTGACTCTCTATGAATGAACACAAGAGATATGAAGATATGCAAATGGTCTTTAACTTGTTAGATCCCTAAAGCAACTTAGTTTTTGAGCTTTTCAATGCAGATGTTGATGATGTGTAACCGCTCAGAATGATGCTGAGTTGAATTTGTTTATGCCCTTTTTTCGCCCAGTAGCGAAAAAATTCCACGCGAATTTAATTTTTGGGAAAACCAACAGAGCTTATGTCAGCGAATATTCTCTTTGTGATACAATTCGCGGGTGAGAAACGTACAGTTACTTGTTTGGGAAGTCGACCTCCCATTTGTCGCGAAATGCTCCCTCGGCTTGATCAATTTTGGCAGTTTCCGTAAATTATTAAATTATTAAAATATTACAATATACAAATATTAAAATATTAAAATTCCCACCCGCACTGCGAAAACACATCGCTCCACTTGTGAATGTTCACTTGTGAAAATGTTCAACTTCCCAACGGAGAGACTCCACGGAACCGACAGACTGGCACGAGCCTAGCGTCCCTCTGGACAGCAATTGTTCCCTTCACAATGTCTGTTAATGGTTATTAGTACTCCGAGTAGCTACAAATTTTCACAATTGTCGAGTGGAAACTGTGTTGTGGTTATTGTGAAACCATTGAATCCTCTTCTTAACAACAACAACAACAACAACAACTATCTACTCGACCCCCCATATACAACACAGTTCACATCCAAAACAACAATCAAACACAACAACAATGTCTTCCTCATTCGCAAGATTCATGGCTTCAGAAACAGGTCCAAAAACTGTTCATTTTTGGGTATGTCCTAGCGCCAAACTAGCACTTTCTGTGTGCTTTTTTGTTTTTTTTCCTTAATCCAAGCTGAAGTTTTGTGCGAACAAACATCAACAAGATTCAGTTCAAACCGATATCAATGATTACATGTATGCAAAAAGTGACACATAGTAATCAAACGAAAAGTATACCGTCATAGTTAATCAAACATATCGTGGTTTAAGGAATTGGATATTGTGGAAACTTTTATTATTGAATCTAAAACTAACAATGATATTTTAGGCCCCAGTTTTAAAAGTATGTTGAGTTTAATATAATTCAAGAGTCAATGATAATTGAAAAGTCTATTGAAACATCAATTGAAATCAAAATCATTATGCTCTTGAAATAAACACCTATTTATTCATACTAACATGTTTGTTTCAGTGGGCTTTAGTTGTTGCCGGTATAAATGATATTGCAAGACCTGTTGAAAAAGTATCAGGTACTCAAAATTTATGTATGTAAAACCCCAATTTCATTACTATAATATATATATATCAATTACTAACAATTTCCATTAGCCTTATTAGCAACAGGTGTCATTTGGACAAGATGGTCTTTTGTTATTAGACCAAAAAATATGTTGTTAGCTTCAGTTAATTTCTTCCTTGCAGGTACTGCTGGTTTCCAAATTGCAAGATTAATTAAATATAGAAAAGAACAAGGTGATACAACTGGTCAAGTATTTAATTATATCTTGAATGGTCCACAAAAGGAAAAAATTCAAGAACCTAATGTTAATGCTGAAACTGTAATTCAATCATAAAATTGATTGAATTTTCAGAATAAGTTTGAAGTAATTTACTGGAAATTATATTAATTATGAATAATTGTGGAGATGGTGAATGAGATGAAGCAAATACAATTACAATTACAATTACAAATACAAATATATTAATGAGTGAGAATTGAATTATGAAAAATTAAATAATTATAATTTCAAAATCATCCATAATAACGTATTTTAAATATTCCAATTATTATCGTCTATCTTAACAATAGAGGATTATTTTATTTAATGTCAATTATTATTTTTTCTTTTTTTCTTTTTTTTTTCGTTCTTCTTCTTTTGTTCATTCGGGAAGTTTAATATAGATCTTTTAAACTATATTAATCAACTATAAATATCATGGATCTACATATTATTATTTATAATATCATAAACTTATTCATTAGTAATTACTGTTTTTTTTTTTTTTTTCGATATTTATTATAACTCCAAAGATTCCACCTTTTTCACATTTTGAACTTTTTTATTAATTGCTTCTAAATCATCAATCAAAAAACTTTTTAATTCTTTATCTCTTACATTCCATTTATCAAAATCATTTTCTAATGATTTAATCTTTGGTTCAAAAACTTTATCATTTAATAAAGTCAAACTGACACGTTTATCTTTTTCAATTTGTAATAATTTTAATAATTGTTCTTTGGAAAGATCTAAATCTAATACAACATTTGAAGATTCTAATTCAATTGGTTTTAAATTATCAAGACTTTTCTCTAATGATTGAATCTCACCAGTTTTCAAAGATTGATCATATAACACTTCAAGATTAACAGAAATTTTATCAAATGATGATAAATTTAATTCTTCTAAAATTTTTAATTGATGTTTATATAATCCTTGAAATTGTTTTTCTAATCGATATATTTTAGATATAATTTTAGATATCTTATTTGGATCAATTGATAATTTCCTTATTATTTCAATAAATTTTTCTTTAACACCTTCATCTTCTGGATTTAATGAATAAAATTGAATTATTTCATCAATTGTTGATAATGCAATTTCAAAACTTGTTTCTAATTGTTCACGTTGTTCTCCCAATACTTCCATATATTGATGGTCAGAGGTACCATTGTTTTGTACTTGTAATAGTTCACCCATATCTCCACCTATTTCCTTTTCTCTTTATATATATATATATATATATCAATCCACTAGTTTTAGTATAACCGCCGTTATTTTATTATTGCCTGTTGAATTTTTGGGTTCAAGTACAGTTTTTTTGAAAGGTCTTTTGGAAAGTTGGAAAAATCCAAACATCATCACCAAAATCACGGAAAACTTCAATGTTTTGATTTCAAAAAGCATTCAATAAACATAAAGCACAAATTCAAACTTTGGAAAAAAAAAAATTACAATTATAACCATAAAAATTGATCCAGATTCATATCATGGATTCCAATGATATACAACAATTGAAGAATCATCTTCGTGATTCAATCACTTTATTATCAAACCTCAAATTATATCAGGGCGCTAAATGGTCAGCAGAAGCATTAAATGGTATGTCAATTGATGAAACTTCACAAGATTCTGATATGGATGATCAATTATCAAATGATGCTGAATTTATACCCAGATATAAATCACAAGTATTATCAAATGAAATTGATAAATTGATGTTAGGAAAAAGTCTTTTTGATTGTAAAGAATTTGATAGATGTGCTTATAGTTTGAAAAAATGTAAAAGTCCTGATGCTATTTTTATACGACTTTATTCATTATTTTTATCTGGTGAAAAGAAAAGAGAAGAAGAAAGTGAAGGTGTTTTAGGACAAAATGATCATAATTCAATAAATAGTGCATTACCTTTAATATTGAAAGAATTAGAAACTTTATTATCAATTGATGATTCAAATCCATTTTTAAATTATTTACATGGTATCGTATTAATGAAACAAAAATCTATTAAATCAGCTCAAGATTCATTTATCAAGAGTATAAAACAATATCCTTTTAATTGGAGTGCATGGACTGAATTATTACAAAGTTTACCAACATTAGATCAAGCTATAAATTTATTATCATCATTAAAAACTGAATTTAATGGATCATATTCTGAAAATATCATGTTAAATTTTGCAAAAGTTGTAATACATCAAGAATTTTTCCAACAATCTGAAGAATTATATCAACAATTAAATTTATTGATTTCACAATTTCCAAATTTTTCATTTTTAAAGACACAGAAAGCTCTCATATCATATCATGCTCGAGAATATCATGAAGCGGAAAAATTATTTGATGATGTTTTAATAAATGATCCTATAAGATTAGATGATCTTGATATCTTCTCAAATATTCTTTATGTTATGGAAAAAAAGGCAAAACTAGCATTTTTAGCACAATTTGCATGTTCAATAGATAAATTTCGTCCAGAAACTTGTTGTATTGTGGCCAATTATTATTCATTAAAGTTTGAACATGAGAAGGCTATCATGTATTATAGACGTGCTTTAACTTTAAATAGAAATTGTCTTTCAGCTTGGACTTTAATGGGTCATGAATTTGTTGAATTGAAAAATTCACATGCTGCTATTGAATCTTATAGACGTGCTGTTGATATCAATGGTAAAGATTTTAAAGCTTGGTATGGATTAGGACAAGCTTACGAAGTTTTAGATATGCATCTGTACTCTTTATATTATTATCAAAAAGCATGTTCATTAAAACCTTTAGATACAAGAATCTGGCAAGCTTTAGGAAATTGTTATGAAAAATTAGATAAATTAAAAGATTCAATCAAATGTTATAAGAAGGCATTACAGCTTAATGATATTAAAGATGTTTCAGTGTTATTTAAATTAGCATTATTACATGAAAAATTACATGATTTTAATAATGTTTATGATTTCATGAATCAATGCTATCAAGAAGAAATAAATGAAGGTGTTAGAAATGAAGAAACTGCAAAAGCAAGATTATGGTTGGCTAAATACGAGGTTGCTAATAAAAATTGGGTAGCTGCTCATAACTATGCTCTGGACTTAAATCATGGTACAATTCAAGAAGTTGAAGAAGCAAGAGCAATAGCTAGGGAAACTAGGAATAGGATGAATAATCGCTAGTTTTTTTAAACAAGGTTTAAGTATAATAATAAACTTTCAAATAAAATTGCATATAATGATCATAAATTTTGTAAACAATTTTATGAAGTTGATGCAATGGAATGATTAATTTCATATTTTATTTATCGCACAGTAACATTACCAAAGGTTCAATCGCTGAGCTTTAACTTAACAGAAACCGTGTTATTTATACAAAAATAATCACTGATACATGAATAAATCCAAATCACGAAGGTGACATTTCATACCTTATTTGCGATGTCAGTATAATAAAATTAATACTGGAGGGCAATCATCTTGAGCGGGTGCTTAACTTCCATGAAAATACGTTTCAATGTAATTTTCAAAGTTATACTTGAGATTAACACATGTAAGGAATACCAGATTGGTTTTCTTAGCTCCAAGTTCTTCAAAACAAAAGAGCATCATCTCTCTTCACCTATCACGTTCTCCATACTCGTTTTTTCCTTGTATGCTTTCACTTAATTTGAAGATCTCACCAAGATAGATTAAAACTGAAAGTATGATGACTTACGCTCAAACCATCTTAACATTATTGAGACATCCACATACTTTGATTTTGATAGTACAGAAGCTGTTCACACTTATAACCAAATCTCTATTTACATTCAAGATACATCTTTTGAAATATCTTTTGTAAATGTGAAGATTATGTCGGTTTAGTGGAATATGCTATGTACCATGCTAACACTAACTGCTGTTCCCTTAGTTTCTGTTCACCGATCACCAAATTTGATCAGACAGATCTTGGATGATAATGATTATAATGATGATGATGATAATTGTGTATCTGTCATACTTTATGGTCCAAAGCGGTACAGCTCTTGTGCTGGTGTTTACGCCATTTCGATAATAATGCTTAAATATACGCGATGATATTGTGTCTCGACAGTTACTGAATCTTAGCCCAGAGGCTTCTGTGCGTGGCGTTACCGTCTACTCGAAAATTATCTTCACGAAAAAAAATTCAAATTAGTATAAACATTATGGTTTTCTAGATACAGATCAAAATAAACAATTACAACTTAGCCTCAATCCATCGTGGGTCAACGTTTTCATAAATCTTTCTTAATTTTCATTCCTCCTGATTGCTCATCACTAGTATCCTTGAATTGCTCCACTATAGATAAAGCTTTCAATTGATCAAGGAAAAGGAAATAGCTGAAAGTATTAAAACACAATGAGTAACTTGCCTCCACCACCTGGATGGCAACCACCGCCACCACCACCTCCTTCAAATAATCGAAATGGTGCTTCAAATGGTATACCACCACCACCTCCTCCATCTGGCGGTTCTTCAAAAGGTATGGGATTCCCACCGCCACCTCCACCTCCACCTCCATCATCTTCTGCTCCAAAACCACCATCATCATCATCATCAAGATTTAATAAAAATGAATTAGACATAAAGAAGAGAAAATGGTTACAATTGCAAAAGAAGCGATTTACTGAAGTGCGCTCAAAAGTTGGTACATTTGTTCATCCACAGAAAGTTGATATGCCTCCTGAACATCTACGGAAAATTATGTATGATCATGGTGATATGTCTTCGAGAAAGTTTGCAGCTGATAAACGTTCATTTCTTGGTTCTTTGAAATTTATGCCACATGCTGCTTTGAAATTATTGGAAAACATGCCACAACCTTGGGAACAAACCAAAGAAGTCAAAGTTTTATATCATATCACAGGTGCAATCACATTTGTTAATGAAATACCTAGAGTTATTGAACCTGTTTATAATGCACAATGGTCAACTATGTGGATTATGATGAGAAGGGAAAAAAGAGATAGAAGACATTTTAAAAGAATGAGATTTCCGCCATTTGATGATGAAGAACCACCATTGGATTGGTCTGAAAATTTACAAGATTTAGAACCTTTAGAACCAATACAGTTAGAACTTGATGAAGTCGATGATGAACATGTTATTGATTGGTTATATGATCCAAGACCTTTGGTAGATGAACTAGATTTTGTTAATGGTGAATCTTATAGAAAATGGAACTTGAATTTAGAGCAAATGGCTAATTTACACCGTCTTTCAAGTCCTTTATTATCAGAAATCACAAATAAAAATTATTTCTTTTTGTTTGACAAAAGATCATTTTTCACTGCAAAAGCTTTAAATAATGCTATTCCTGGTGGTCCAAAGTTTGAACCCTTGTACAAGGATATCGAAGAAGAAGATTATAATGAGTTTAATTCAGTTGATCGTATTATTTTCAGAATACCAATAAGGACAGAATATAAAGTTGCATTTCCTCATTTATACAACTCTTTACCAAGATCAGTTTACATCCCATGGTACTCAGATCCAGTAAATTGCTACATCAAGCCAGATGATCCAGATCTACCTGCATTTTATTTTGATCCTTTATTAAACCCAATATCGCCTAGATCTGTACAGAACACCAAAACGGATACCGAAAAAGAATTATTTGATGAAGAATCAGGTGAAGATTTGGAAGGTTTTCAACTACCATCAAAGATTAAGCCATTCCTTGAAAACCTGGAGGTTGAACCAGACAATACAGCTGCTGCGATTGAATTATGGTGGGCTCCATATCCATTCAATCGTCGTTCTGGTCATATGAAACGTGCTCAAGATGTTGCATTAGTGAAGAGCTGGTATCTGGAACGTCCTTCACGTGAATATCCACAAAAGACTAGAATATCATATCAAAAATTGTTGAAGAATCATGTTCTAAACGAATTACATAAAGGCAAACCATCAAACCATCGTAAAATACAACTTTTAAAAAGTTTGAAAAATACCAAATACTTCCAAACTACAACTATTGATTGGGTTGAAGCTGGTCTTCAAGTATGTCGTCAAGGGTTCAACATGTTGAATTTATTGATTCATAGAAAAGGTTTGACATATTTGCATCTTGATTACAATTTCAACTTGAAACCTACAAAGACATTAACTACCAAGGAAAGAAAGAAGTCAAGATTTGGTAATGCATTCCATTTGATGAGAGAAATTCTAAAAGTTATAAAGTTATTAGTTGATGCCCAAGTTCAGTTCCGTCTCGGTAATGTTGATGCATTCCAATTAGCTGATGGTATTTACTATATCTTGAATCATTTGGGTCAATTGACTGGTATTTATCGTTACAAGTATAAGGTTATGCACCAAATTCGTGCGTGTAAGGATTTGAAACATATTGTGTATCATAGATTCAATAATGTTATTGGTAAAGGTCCGGGTTGTGGTTTTTGGCAACCAGCTTGGAGAGTTTGGATTTTTTTCTTAAGGGGGATTATTCCATTATTAGAAAGATGGTTAGGTAATTTACTTGCTCGTCAATTTGAAGGTCGTTCAAATGAAGTTGCTAAAACTGTTACCAAACAGAGAACTGATGCTTATTACGATTTAGAATTAAGAGCTGCGGTTATGAATGATATTTTAGATATGATCCCAGAAGGGATTAAGCAAAATAAAGCTAAAACTATATTGCAACATTTGACTGAAGCTTGGAGATGTTGGAAGGCTAACATCCCATGGAAAGTTCCAGGTCTTCCTGAGCCAATTGAAAGAATCATTGAACGTTATGTCAAAGCCAAAGCTGATGGTTGGATTTCTGCTGCTCACTATAATAGGGATCGTATAAAGCGTGGTGCTACTATTGAGAAAACTGTTGCAAGAAAGAATTTGGGTAGATTGACAAGATTATGGATTAAGAATGAACAAGAACGTCAACAAAATGTGGAAAAAGACGGTCCTGCTATCTCACCAAATGAAGCTACAACAATTTTTAGAACTATGGTTAACTGGTTTGAGAGCAGAAATTTTTCACCAATACCATTTCCTCCATTAAGTTATAAGCATGATACTAAATTGTTGGTTTTGGCTTTAGAAAATTTAAAGGAATCATATAATGCTAAAGGTCGTTTGAATGCTACACAACGTGAAGAACTAGCATTAATTGAACAAGCCTATGATAATCCACATGAATGTTTGAGTAGAATAAAGAAATTTTTACTTACTCAAAGAGTTTTCAAAGATGTTGGTTTAGAAATGTTAGATCAATATCATCAGCTCACACCTGTTTACGAAGTCGATCCCCTTGAAAAAATAACAGATGCTTACTTGGATCAATATTTATGGTATGAAGGTGATAAAAGGCAATTATTTCCAAACTGGATCAAACCAAGTGATGCTGAAATTCCACCTCTTCTTGTTTATAAATGGTGTCAAGGTATCAACAACTTGAATGAAGTTTGGGATACCTCAAAGGGTCAGTGTAATGTTATGTTACAAACCAGTTTGAGCAAAGTTGCTGAAAAAGTTGATTTTACTTTACTGAATCGTTTATTGAGATTGATTGTTGATCCAAATATTGCAGATTATATTACAGCTAAAAACAACATCGGTCTTACTTATAAAGACATGAGTCATGTCAACAAGTATGGTTTGATCAGAGGGTTGCAGTTCTCATCTTTTGTCTTCCAATATTATGGATTGGTGTTAGATTTGTTGATCCTTGGCCTTGAACGTGCCAGTGAACTTGCTGGTCCATCTAATTCACCAAATGAGTTTCTACAATTTAAATCTTTGGAGCAAGAAACATCAAGTCCCATCAGACTCTACTCTCGTTACATCGATAAAATTCATATTTTCTTCAGGTTTGATGATGAAGATGCACAAGATCTGATCCAAGCTTTTCTTTCAGAGAATCCAGATCCAAACTTTGAAAACATTATTGGTTATAATAATCGTCGTTGTTGGCCTAGAGATAGTCGTATGAGATTGATGCGTCATGATGTTAATCTTGGTAGGGCTGTTTTTTGGGAAATTCAAGGTCGTATTCCAAGAGCTTTGGCTACTGTTCAATGGGAGGATACACTATCATCTGTTTATAGTAAAGACAATCCAAACTTGTTGTTTACAATGTGTGGTTTCGAGATTAGAATATTGCCAAAATCAAGAATGGATGAAGTCACGTCTTCAACTGAAGGTGTTTGGGATCTTGTTGATCAAAGTACAAAACAACGTACTGCTAAAGCATTCCTTCAAGTTACAGAGGAAGAAGTTGAGAAATTCCATAACCGTATTCGTCAAATTTTGATGTCATCAGGTTCAACTACGTTCACAAAGATTGCAAGTAAATGGAATAGTGCGTTGATGGCGCTTTTTACATACTTTAGAGAAGCTGCCGTTTCTACTGAAGCACTTTTAGATATTCTGGTGAAGTGTGAAACGAAGATTCAGACGCGTGTTAAAGTTGGTTTGAACTCCAAGATGCCTACTCGTTTCCCTCCAGCCGTGTTTTATACTCCAAAAGAATTAGGTGGTCTTGGTATGTTAAGTGCTTCTCATATTTTGATTCCTGCCTCTGATTTAAATTGGTCAAAACAAACAGATACTGGTATCACACATTTCCGCTCCGGTATGTCACATCCTGAGGAAAAGTTAATTCCTACAATTTTCAGATACATCACATCTTGGGAAAACGAATTTCTTGATTCTCAAAGAGTTTGGGCTGATTATGCTATAAAACGTCAAGAAGCTTTACAACAAAATCGTCGTTTGGCGTTTGAAGAGTTGGAAGGATCATGGGATAGAGGTATTCCAAGAATCAGCACATTGTTCCAAAAAGATCGCCACACATTAGCTTATGATAAAGGACATCGTATCCGTCGTGAGTTCAAACAATATTCATTGATTCGTTACAATCCTTTCTGGTGGACAAGCAGTCATCATGATGGTAAATTGTGGAATTTGAATGCATATCGTACAGATGTTATTCAAGCCTTAGGTGGTATAGAGACTATTTTAGAACATACGTTATTTAAAGCTACCGGTTTTGATTCTTGGGAAGGTCTATTTTGGGAAAAAGCCTCAGGTTTCGAAGACTCGTTGAAATTCAAGAAGTTGACAAATGCCCAAAGATCTGGTTTAAGTCAAATTCCAAATCGTCGTTTCACGCTATGGTGGTCTCCAACTATTAACCGTGCTAACGTTTATGTTGGTTTTTTGGTTCAGTTAGATTTGACTGGTATTTTTCTACATGGTAAAATCCCAACTTTGAAAATCTCATTAATTCAAATTTTCCGTGCACATTTATGGCAAAAGATTCATGAGAGTGTTGTTTTTGATATATGTCAAGTTTTGGATGGTGAATTAGATGTTTTACAGATTGATAGTGTGCAAAAGGAATCAATTCATCCACGTAAATCATATAAAATGAATTCTTCAACTGCTGATATCACTATTAATGGTTCATATAGATGGGGATGTAGTGCACCATCACTATTACATGACTCTAATGATGATATGACGGTGACTTCAAGTGATAAATTCTGGATTGATGTTCAACTACGTTATGGTGACTATGACTCTCATGATATTTCACGTTACGTTCGTGCTAAATTTTTGGATTACACTAATGATGACTTGTATCCATCACCGACTGGTGTGTTGGTCGGTATTGATCTAGCTTATAACATGTATGATGCTTACGGTTCTTGGTTCCCAGGGTTCAAACCATTAGTTCAAAGTGCGATGAAAACTATCATGAAAGCCAATCCTTCCCTATATGTGTTACGTGAACGTATCAGAAAAGGTCTCCAGTTATACCAAGCTCAACCACAACAAGCTTTCTTGAATTCTAATAACTATGCTGAATTATTTAGCAATGATACACAGTTGTTTATCGATGACACAAACGTTTATCGTGTTACTGTTCATAGAACTGTGGAAGGTAATTTGACTACAAAACCAATCAATGGTGCAATTTTCATTTTGAATCCAAAAACTGGTCAATTATTCTTAAAAATTATTCATACTTCTGTTTGGTCTGGTCAGAAACGTTTAGGTCAATTAGCCAAATGGAAAACTGCTGAAGAAGTTGCTGCTTTGATTCGTTCATTACCACGTGAAGAACAACCAAAACAATTAATTATCACCAGAAGATCTATGCTGGATCCACTTGAAGTTCATATGTTAGATTTCCCAAATATTTCAATCAGACCTTCTGAATTAAGTTTACCGTTTGCTGCTGCTATGAAAATTGATAAATTGCAAGACTTGGTTTTGAAAGCTACCGAGCCTCAAATGGTTTTGTTTAACTTATACGATGACTGGTTAAAAACAATCTCTTCTTATACTGCGTTTTCGCGTTTGATTTTATTGCTACGTGCCTTACATGTTAATCCAGAACGTACAAAATTGATTTTAAGACCTGATAGTTCAGTAATTACTCAAGAACACCATATTTGGCCATCATTCACAGATGATCAATGGGTTGATGTTGAAACTAAATTACGTGACTTGATTTTGAATGATTACGGTAAAAAGCATAACATTAACGTTGCCTCTTTAACTCAGTCTGAAATAAGAGATTTGATCTTAGGTCAAGATATTAAAGCACCATCTGCAAAGAGACAAGAAATTGCTGAAATTGAAGGTCAAAATGAAGAAGCACTAACTGGTGTTAAAGTTAAAACTAGAAATGCACATGGTGAAGAAATTGTTACGCATGTTTCGAGTAATTATGAACAACAGTCATTTACATCTAAAACTGAATGGAGAAAATTAGCCATTTCTGCATCATTATTACATATGCGTACTAAAAACATTTATGTTGCATCTGATGATTTCGTTGAAGAAAAGACAACATATATCATGCCTAATAATATGCTGAAAAAATTCATTCAAATTTCTGACACAAGAACACAAATTGGTGGTTATATTTTTGGTAATTCACCTTCTGATAATGATAAAATTAAAGAAATTAAGACAATTGTTCTTCCACCACAAATCGGTAATTTGAATTCATTGCAATTAAGCAAATTGCAAGAAAGTGAGTGGATTGAAGGCTTGGAATTATTAGGTTGGATTCATACACAGTCTCAAGAATTTAATTATATGTCTGCAAGTGATGTTACTACACATTCCAAGTTATTTGAGGACAACAATTCAAGCTTAGTTGATATTGCTGTGTCATTAACAACTGGTTCAGTCTCATTAAGTTGTTTTACATTGACTGAAGATGGTTATAAATGGGGTCGTCAAAATAAAAACATTGATATTGCACCAGAAGGTTTCAAACCCGAATATGGTGACATTGGTCAATTAATATTGTCAAACAATATAATGGGTAATTTCCTGGTTCCAAGTACAAATATTTGGAATTATTCATTTATGGGTACCAGATTTACACCTGAATTGGATTATGATTTAAAGATTGATGTTCCTATTGAATTTTATCATGAACTACATCGTCCTAATCATTTCATTGCTTTCAACGAGTTGGAACACAACATAAGTTTGGAAGCGGAACAAGAGGATGTCTTTGCTTAAACTGCATAATCATAAATAAGAACAACATATATATTTCAAAGAAAATTTAAATTTGATGACTAAGTTAACAGATATGTAGATTTCATTTTTCCATTTCGACATAGTTTTTTGGGAACAACCCAATCTGACCATTCTCAGTTTTACCTTTCCACCAATCTTGTAATTTTTTGTCTAAGATTTCAATTCGGTCACCCCTTTTGAATGATAAATCACCATCTTCTTGTGCTTGGTAATTGTATCTAGCAAAGCAATACTGATTTGCATCATTAGCAGGACAAGAAGGATTTGGTAAGATATTAGCACTTTTCATTCCTGAGGGATTTGATGTATCTGTCAATGGGATTGGATCATCTTCCTGATTCTTTCTCACTATTGTATCAGTATAACTAATGCTTGTCAAAGCTGTGATTTTCATATGTTCAATCAAATCTTTAGATGGTTTATTTTTCATATGAAATTCAAAAATTAATGCATGTGCAAAAGCTTGAAGTTCAGATTTGCTGATGCTTTTCTTATCTTGCAACTCATCAAATTTATTTAAAATGTGAAAAAAAGAATAATTTATTGAAAGTTGAACGAAATAAAACATTCCATGTAAAGGCTTAATGAATTGGCAAACCAACTCAAAGAATGGAGGTAATTCATTTTTTAAGCTGTCATTGATTTGTTCAAACTTCAATTTTGAAAGTTCATAATTTCTTTCATACCTGATCAAATTTTGTTGTTGTTTCAAAGTCAAAGTAGTTTTATCTCTAGAGTCCAATGTTTGAAAATCATCATATAACCTATTGACATCTAATAAAGCAAACTCTCTTTCTTTGATATACCTTTTAATGTTTTTAATTAATCCGTTTAGTCTTGTCAATGGAAGGTGAATGTTATTGATCACATATTCCAAATTTTCATAAACATCATTTTTGATCATGCGTATTCTGTCAGTATATTTGATTGCAAAATTGAGCTTAATATTACATTCTTGATCACAAGCGAGCTCAAAGTTATCATCTTGTACCCCAAACCCTGGTTTGTTGTTTGAATTGGTTTCCGGCTCAAATATCCTAGTAAAGAGTTCTCCAACAGAGATAGAACTATTTAGATAAGATCTAACATACCCGGTATATCTCATAACTTCAGTTTCCAAAAACACAACGGATTGATCAACATTTTGAAGCTTGGAGTTCAAGGAATCAAATACTTCATCTGCTGGTAGTTGATGTCCAACTTTAACTTTTTGTTTAATGATTTGAGGAGCTCTGACCATTGACCTCTTAAAATTCACCCATTCGCTATCATTACGAATTTCGTGGATCACACATTGAACTTTGTTATCAATCTCACTGATTTGGTTCATGCTATTCAGTATAATATATCAATACAGCCATATAACTTTGTTCAGTCATATACTAAACTCAAGGGTGACTTGCACCACTCATTGGGGAAAAACATTTCCTAATAACTACTAGACCAAGATAAATTGTAAAAAATGTTTTTGTGTCAGCTATAAAAAACATATACTAACTGCAAGAAAGATTTGCAAAAATATAGACCCACTCAAATAAAGAAGTCAAATGAAACGAAATATTATCTGTTATAACCTGTGGTTTATGTCCTGAAATCCCAAACGTATTCCGTTAAATTCCCAGTGAACTAAAAGTGATACCTTTCAATCACTTTCTCTGGTCTCAAGTGGCTACCAGATGTCCAACAATCTTCCAGCATCTGCGGTACATCTACCTTCACCAACCTGTCATCACCGTTGTTAGTTATGCCTTGATTTTGTGTCACCAAAAATTAGCCCGCGAAAAAGTTTCCCCATATAACACCGATTTCTCAGCACAAATATATCTGATTACATTTACAGTATTATTATATATATATGTGCCTTAACAGAACATAAATGTACTAAAGCCCATAAATATTGACACTTACTATACTTGATCTTTTGAGAACCCAAATTTCCACCAGGTTTTGCTAACTTTACACAAGCAATAATGACGTATAAGTATTTTTACTTTTACTATAAACGCGAAAATTACAACCAGTTTACTATTTATACAAGAACTGAAAGAAAATAATCAATCTGCTACATAAAAGTGTACAGAGCTTTCAACGTCATATTACTTTCAATGAACATAAGAATAACTTTCTTTTAGATTTTATTATTCAAAAGGCTTCTTGGTTGTAATTAATGTCTCAAAAAGAAAAAAAGAAGTCATTTAGTTGTATCCAAAACGTAACGACCCAAAATATTACCTTCTTCCATTAATTTGAATACTTCAGGAGCTTGTGATAATCCAACAATTTTAACTTCAGAATCAACTTTCCCTCTTCTAAAGAATTCTAAAGCTTCTCGTGTATCTGCCCTATTCCCAACAACTGAGCCTTTAATATTAATAGCTCTAAGAACATGAGAAACAATATCAGTACTTAAAGTGGCACCACCTTTTGGTAATCCAACAAGAACAACAGTTCCTGTTGGTCTAACATATTTCACAGCATCATGATAAGCTGGAACTGAATTTGAAACATTAATAACAGCATGTGGACCACCTTTTGTAATTTTCAATACAGCTTCTGGTATATCTGAAACAGTTTTAAAATCAATATATTCATCAGCACCTTTTGATAAAACATGTTCCATTTTATTACCACCATCAATACCTAAAATTCGATAGCCCATTGCTCTTGCATACTGAACAGCTAAAGAACCTAATCCACCACCTGCACCAATGATTGTAACCCAATCACCTGCTCTAATATTTGCATTTTTCAATGCTTTATAAACAGTAATACCAGCACATAATAATGGAGCAGTTTTAGCTAAATCAAGATCTTTAGGAAGATGGGCAGCTTGTGTTGCCTCAGCTAAAGTATATTGTTGATAAGTACCTTGAACTGAATAACCTGAATTTTTTTGATTTGGACAACTTGATTCGTGAGCTTCTTCACAAAAATCACAAGCTTGACATGTTGAATTTAACCATTTAACTCCTGCATGATCACCAATTTCAAAATTTTCAACATTTTCACCTTTATCAACAACTATACCAGCACCTTCATGACCTAAAACTAATGGTAAAATTGGTTTGAAAGCCCAATCACCTTTCCATGCATGATAATCTGAATTACAAACTCCTGTATATTTAATATTCACCAATATATCATTTGGACCAGGTTTTGGAACTGGGATATCTTTATATTGTAAAGGACCGCCATGTTCATAAAAAATGATGGCTTTTTGAGTTTTGGGGATTGTTGGATTAGTCTGTTTTGTTAATGAACGATAAAACAATTGTGATTTTGATTTTGGAGTACGTTTTAAAGATTGAGTAAAAGTTCTAATCATTTTGGCACTTGTTGATATTTGGTTAATTCTAGTGAGTATAATAAAAATGACATTTTAAAGCCTGCGAATATTGCATTATATATAGAATTTATAAAACTTATTCATTACGATGACCAGACGTTGTCTTTGTTTGTAGTTGAGATGAATGTTTGCATATAGTTTATCTAAAAGTCCGAAGAAATTTCAATTGATATCAACAGGAGGAGATTTCAACATTATCAAAACACCTATTTCACCATTAACCTAAAATATAAACATCTGAATTGGTCATCAGGTCAGTTAATATTAGAAGGGTTGTGGTTAAAATGAAGCTGTTGAATAAATACCTCTCTATAAAATTGGAGCACATGAGTTCTTGAAGAGGTGCAAAATCACGTCTTGACGATAATCCGTCCACTCATCTGAGCCATATTCATTATTAAGAACAATAGACCATAGGAAATTGAGGAGTTGTTATTTGCTTAGCTTATTCTTTATGATGGTTCTTTTCTCACTAGTTATTATAATTCAAGTCAGCGTTCAAGCAATTGTGTCTTGGATTTAATATTGTTCACGTATTTGACTCGTAAATAAAAAAATCTGGGGTATAACAGTTTTGGACTTGTTGATTTGCGTTGACTTTCGAGTACTTTATCAAAAAAGGTAATTATTATGAATGATGAGTTTTGGACACGGAATAAGTAAGCTCAATAGTGGGTAGACATAATAACGTAATATATGTGTGTGTAATAGTTATATTGTTTATACTTGAGCTCTATGAAGGGAAGTTAAAGGACAGAAAACAGGCACTAGTGTACACTGTGAATACTACTATTATTGAAGATAGACAACTACATCCCTATTTCTCAATCTTGACTAAAGGGATCTTTTCTCCTTTTAATCATGGATTAATTGAGTACTTTTCTCTAATTCAGCAAAAGCTGGAGTTGTATAGTTGTATAAACTCATGAACAATCTGCGTGCCCCATCACAAAAAAAACATTGATTACATAATTGCTTACGTTTTTTATTTTCCCGCGAATATCCTTTCACGAACTTGTTCTGCAAAATAAATTTCTATGCAGCTCTGGAAATATCGAGATGTTTGTTATTTCTGACACATCATCTACAAAAGGTGTTATTCCTTCACAGAGAGGTTTAACCACAATTGAGTACCATATTCCCTTACCTAGTTGCTGAGACTTTGTCCAAGAGTATCCAAGAAATGAAACCAAGTATACTCATAGTATCATTGTTGTCATCGCTGGCTGCCGCTACAGCTAATGATTTAAACAATCAACTATCTCACATTGATTCAAATTTCCAGAAGAGTGGTCCTTCATTAGATATCCTGAATGATTATGATTCATTATTAAGACAATTGAACAGTGAATCCTCTGGTGGTAGTACTAAAACAGATGTTGAAACAAGTGCAATAATATCAAAAATATATTATAAAAAAGCTTTAGTGGAGTTGAGTTTAGGTAAAGATCTTAATTCAATTGAAAATTTTGCAAAATCACTAGAGCTCAATCCGAATAATCCAGTTGTTAAATCCAAATTGTTGGATATTTGTATCAAATACGGTTTAAAGGACCGTTTATATTCGTTCAAAAAATTATTTAACGGTGAAGATTCTGCTTATTTAGATGCTTTATCAACTGTGAATTCAGTTGAAACATTAGCTTCAAGTGATGATTTATCAAAATTAAATGAAGCTATAAATATCTCACCTTTCGATCCTCAACTAAGATTGAAAAGAATTGAATTGACAACTAAAGATATTCAAAAATCAAATGATTTAAACAAATTTGCAGATTTAGTTGATGATATGTCAAGTCTAGTAAAGATTAATCCAATAAATTATTCAAAATATTTAAACAAATTATCTGAAATTTATCTTTATGGTTTATCAGAGTTTCAAAATTCATTAAGTTTTAATAAAAAATGTTTACATTATGATATGGATAATGATTTATGTAAAAAAAATTCAAAATTTTTGAATAAATATTCACCAATTTTGCAAAATATTTCAAATTTCCATAAATTCTTTACTTTTTTAAATGAAAAGGAAGAAACAAACGAAGAAATAATATTTGATGATAATGATTTGAAAAATGAAGCTATACGTTTACAAGATTCAAATCAATTTTTAAAAATCAGAAGAGAAAATGAAAATTTTAAAACAAATTTAGAATATCTATTACATAAAGCTTCAAGTTTTAATAATGAATATCAATTAAAATCAAATCAATTACAAATATCTATATTGAAGACTTTAACTTTTGATGGGTTTTTAAGAGGTCGTACTAAAATATTATCAAATTATGGTAAAAAATTAACATCAATATCACCAGAAGAAAAAGAATCATTTCTTCCAATAATTTTAGCAAATGTTGATGTTTCAATAAATCGTAAAGATTTCCAACGTGCAAAACAATTACTTTCTAAAATTTCACCAAATGGTAAAAAAACATCATATTATAAAGAACGTATACAAAGAATACAACAACATGATAGACAACAAGAACAACAACAACGACAACAATATCATCAACAAATGCAAAAACCAAGAGGTCCTCCAAAGAATGATTACTATAAGATTTTAGATATTCCAAAAGATTCAGATTCAACAACTATAAGAAAAGCTTATAGAGAAATGACTAAAAAATATCATCCTGATAAATATAAAGGTGATTTATCACAAGATCAAATTGAAGCCAAGATGACACAAATTAATCATGCTTATGAAGTTCTATCAGATCCTGACTTAAGAGCTAAATATGATCAAGGTGAAGATCCTAATGATCCTGAAAGTATGCATGGTGGAGGAAGTGGTGGTAATGGTCATCCTGGTGGTGCACCAAGAGGTAATCCATTTGGTGGTGCTGGTAATCCATTTGGTAATGGTGGTTTTAATTTCAATTTTGGTGGTAATCGTGGTGGTCCTGGTGGATTCCGTTTTGGTAATTCAGGTGGTAATTCAGGATTTAAATTTGGTAATAGAAAGAAAAGATCAAGATAAACTAATAATGATTAATAGTATAATATTGCATAAACATAAATAGACTAAATATAATAAAAGTTACAGATTTTGTGTTTTTTTCAGGTATCTAATTATATTGTTTATATAAGCCTATACTATAAATATCTTATGTAATGTACTGAATTCTTGGTTTAAATAACCAAATGAGAACCTCTGTATTTGAAAGAAGGAACAGTGTTTGTAACACCAACAGTTTCAACTTCTCTTTTTGGGAAGTTTGATAAATCATTAGCATAAGTTGCAACACTATGAGCAATTAATTGAGTATTAATTAAAAATGCATCCCATGCGATATTTGTTAAATCATCACACAATTGATGATAACATTGGTCTAATACACCACCATTGAAAACATTCTTCTTTTCTGCACCTGCTGCAATACCACCGCCAGGAATTCCATTTTCAATGAAACCGACATAATCTGAACGACCATCAAATGGAATTAAAGTCCAATTTAATCCTTTTTCTTCATACCAATCAATATACAAGTTTTTAATTTCTTCAGAACCTTTAGGATTAACAGCATTTGAACCATTATAAACTTCATATTCATAATTTGGCGAAGCCATCATATCATAATCCATGAATAATCTAACTTTATGGTTTTCTTCTGGTGATAAGTTTGCAGCATAATAATTTGAACCTAATAACCCTTCTTCTTCAGCGGCCCACCAAGCAAAACGAACTGCATTGTTGATTTTAAATTTAGTTAATTCTTTAGCAACAGTCAATAATGAAATAGTACCACTACCATCATCATTAATACCTGGACCTGCTTCAACAGAATCACTATGAGCACCTAGTGCAACAACATTTTCATGATCACCATGAATAGTTTCAGCAATAACGTTCTTAGTTTTGATTAAACCAACATAAGAATTAATATTAACAGAGACTGGAACTTTCTCACCAGCTGCAATTAGTTGTAACAATTGTAAAGCTAATTCACGTTGAATACCTAAAGTACCAACAGTAGTCTTTTTTGGTTCACCTAAAGTACCTGAAAGTAATGATTTACTCGATTCATTATCATAAATGATAACAGCTTTAGCACCTAATTTACCAGCGAGACTTGATTTATCACCAAAGGCACAGACCCCTCTTTCAACTAAAGCAACATGATTAGCAGATGGATCGATACCTTCATAATCTTCTTCTGAACATCCGTTATTCTTAACGGCGAATAATTCACCATCAAGATAATGAACTGGTGGAGTTAATTGAAATGGCTTAACATCAGCGACATTTGATCCATTGATATCTAAAGTATAGTTGAAAACTTTACCATCTAAAGCTTTGAATTCTTGAGTTTCAAAAGTGTAATAATCTTTCAAAGATTTCAATTCATCAATAATCCAACCAATAGTTTTCCAATGACCAGGTGAACCAATAACTCTAGTAGGATGACCATATTGACCAACAGAAGCATTAGCGATCTTGTATAATTCAATAGCACTTTGGTTCAAGGCATCAAGAGAAATTAAACTTTGTAAAGCTTCAGTTTCAACTAACGGTAAATCTTCATAAGGGATTTTAGCATTACCAGCCACAAGTTCCTTCGGAGTTGGTAACAGAGCAAAGATTTCTTGAACTTCTGGAAGATTGAATGGCAGCAGGTATGCAGAAGCCGCAGTGATTGATAAAAGAGTGGATACTGTGAGCTTCATGTTTGATTCGAGCTCTATTGAAGCTATTTAGCCTTTGTTTTCCTCAAAAAATTGTGAGTTGTAGAAGTTTGGGTTGGTTATCTCTTTTTATGCTTTTTGTGGAATTTCGTCCGCTCGGGCAAGTTTCGGTTCGGGCCACGAGTTTATACCAGATTATGACAGTCTATAACAATAAAAGAGATATAAATCGTGGATTTTGTAGTCATGGTAAGACAAAATTGTAGAATAAATGATGAGTGGTGGCTTTCTACGCATGAGCATATAGGAAGTTCAAGTTACTAAACACTATGATATGCGAATTTGACCGTCATGAAATTTCTGTTGATAAGCTTTACGATTCTTTATCTCCAGATTGTCCTGGAGAAGACCGTAATGAGCTGTATAATATTGGAGTATTCCACTAGATATCCAATAATCTAGAGTACGTGTGACATACCCAGTGCCCACAGCTTCATTCGTACATATTGTTCTCGTTCATTGCTCAGCACTAAAGATGGTAATAACGGTGTTATGAGCCGGTTGGTTGAGATCGGACTTCACTGATTGTATCATTGATCCTTCAGTTCTTTTAGCACTTTTCTTATATCTTCCCTTAGCTCTTCTGACCCAATAGTACTCTGTTTAACTTCTTCATCAAAAATATCATAGATATTACCAACTTCACCTAAATCTATTGAAGCTGGACCATTAGGAGCAGCACCATTCAAATTGGTAGACATCCCTGCATTTTGAATTTGACGACTTATTGTACCTTCAATCAATGCAGCCAGCTGACCTTTGTTCTTGAGCAACAGCTCAGGATTTCTTTGGACAATCTCATTCACTATTGTTTTGATTTTGGAAAGTAATTCATCATGTGCCTTTGTTGTTTGAAACTGTTGTAAGATGGCTTTCCTTTTGTTGTCAAAGTATCCTTTTCTCTTATATGAAATACTCAGACCTTTTGCATCGTCGCTGGACATATTTATAATGAACTATTGCGTGTCTTTTTACAAGGACTGATACAGTCTCAAGTTGTCCTGTATTGTTGATGGTGATGAGCTTTTGAATTTTTCGGGGCAAAATATAATTTTCTGAAGAGGCCACTACTAAACTCAGTTTTTAAGGAATTTTACTATCAAATCCATTCAAACACTCCCAATAACCACAATTGTTGCAATTACAAGCAGGTATAAATAAAACCTTTGCTGTGTTGGCTTTTACCCTTGATTTTATTTATTTAACTAAGAAGTTTATATTAGTGTTTCCACTCAGAGGTCCTACAATATGTCTTCAAAAGTTGCCAAACAGTCCAGAATATCATCGAAATCAAAACCAATAACTTCCCCATATCTCAACTCAGTTTATGACAGTCTTAATGAACAAATAGACCTTATGTTATCAGATTTTAATCCAACTGTCAAGATAGCCGTGAGCTATCAGCGTCTCTACAAGTTTGTTGAGTTTCTATGTCGTGATAAACAACAATCCAAAATTACTGCCAATCTCTATCAGAAAATAGACGCATATTTAACAAAGATTGTGGAATTATTAGAAGAAGCAAGACATATTGAGGGTAAAGCTCCTCTCGAGAAGTTTGCTGAAATGTTTGCTGTTTTGCGTGCGAAAATGTCTGCTTTGGAAAATATTCATCTATACCTCGATAGAACATACTTATTGAACCATCCAACAAAGAAAACTTTGGTAAAATATACCATATACATCTTTGGAATGAAGATGAATGCATCCAGTGAACTTGACATGGAAGTAGCTGGCTGGTTCTTTGATATTCTAGTCGAATACAGAAACAGTGGTGATGAAGAGTTATCACCGTTACTAATTCAAAGTTTTAATGATTTGAATTTGCTCATATCCTCAAATGAGGAAGATGGATTCAAAAGGTATGTTTTGGAACAATTTCAACAGTATTGTGGTGAAAGACGTACTATTCTATTTGAAAATAAAAAACCTGAAAAGATCTTTGACTCTCTTTTCGAGCAGGTAGTGAGAGAATTAACTTTTTGGGAACAAACTTCTGCTTCAGAAACTTTGAAGGCAGAAATCAAACATAATGCAATTCTAAACTTTATCTTTGTTGACTTTGATAAATTGGCTACAAAGTTTGTTAGACCATTATTTTTGCAGAAAAACTTCATTGCGATTTCCAAATTGTTTAAATTGATCAAAAATTCAGCGGCTCCTAATTCTGAGAACGCTTATTTGAAAACTTTTGCTAACGTATGGTACTCTTACATTTGTGAATATCTTGAAAGTCTTCTTAAACAAAGTGAAACAGATGTTGTGGAGAAATTGGTTAAATCAAAAAAGATTTTTGCTACCATAATGGATAAATATATGGAATCTAATTCAGAAATTGAGTTTAAATTAAGGGAAGCATTCAGAAGTGCCTTACATTCTTCAAACAAGGATACAGAAATTTTAAATAAGTTGTTAAAATACATTGACAGTTTTTTCAAAAACTTAGATCCAGCGGAACATGAAGAAAATACACAAACTATAAATGATATTTATTTAATCTTCAAATCAGTGAAGACCAAAACCACATTTATCAAGCAATATCAAAGAGATCTCTCAAGAAGGTTGATCAACCAAACAGTGAAGGACAAAGCGCTGGAGAAGGCTTTAATCTCGCATATTCAAAATGAGGTTGGAGCAGATCAATGTAAACCACTAGTTACAATGTTTGATGATATGAATATTAATGATCTTCTTGTATCTAGTTTCCGCCAGCAGATACCACTATCAGAAACTGAAGCTTTTGAAGGGTTTAATCCAATGGTACTGAACTCTAAGGCATGGCCAGTTCCTAAAGCAGGCGTGAAAATTCCTGAGGAATTGAATCAATTGATGACTGAATTCCAAAGATTTTATTTGAAACGAAATCAAAAGAAGAAGTTGAATTGGTGTCCTGCTTTAAGTCATATGTCTATCAATGCTCATTTCAAACAAGGTGATAAAGAATTACAAGTGAATACGTTTCAAGGGATTGTTCTTTTACTTTTCAACGAACATGATAAGCTTTCATTCAATCAAGTGAAACAAATGACAGAATTAGATTCCAAGAACTTGTCAAGTATTTTATACTCACTAACAATGGGGAAATATAAGATTTTGATCAAAGATTCTGAAGGTCTTTATTCCATGAATGAAAATTTTGAGGATCGTAAGAAAGTTGTTAAAGTTAAACAAATTCAAATGAAACTGAAAAATGGTGAAGCTGAAGATGATGTTTGGATGCAAGAAACCGATGATAATATGTTGAAAGCTGATAAAGATGAAATAATAAAGGCCTTTATTGTTAGGAATATGAAGAATGAGAAAGAAATGAACCATGAAGCCTTATTAACCAGGATACTTGATCAATTCATTATTGAAGCTAATGAAGCCAAGAAGATCATTCAGCAGTTGTTAGATAATGAGTATATAGAGAGACTGGGTATTGATCGCTATAGATACGTTCCATAAAAGGGATAAATACAAATTAACGAAAACATAATGATAATAAAACGTGTGTAGTCACTAGTCCTTTTTGGGAAAAAATAATATTATACAACATAATTAACACATGTAGGAAAACAAAACAAAACATGTAAAACAAATAAGTCATCAGAACAATTCAGGTTATTCAGCTTCAAATATGTCATTAGCATGATGGATCAATTCTTCAACTAATTTACCTTGGTATGTCATATCACTAGCATTAAAATCTTCTTTAGGAAACAAAGTTGGACCCCAAATTATACCTAAATTTCTTGAATTCATCAAATTAGCTTCTTGTTTTGAAACAATTTTACTTAAGTGGAAAATCAAACTTCTTAAAGTCCAATAAGATCCATCTGGTAAATCATAAACAACTTGGTGGACTCTCTTCAATCTTAGTTCTGGTTCTGGGATCTTAATATATTCCAAGAATTTCGGGCTGGCTTCATTTGTCAGCAAAGCTTCAGGTAATGAACTGAAGTATAATTTCAATAATGATGCAACAGCGTAGATATCACTATCTGAAACTGAATTTGGATTTGGTAATATGAGTTTAATGTTACTTGGGTCTTTATCTATCAAATCTCTTAGGGAATGAACTGTTGACACATTTCCGCTTGTTCTGTAAATACCTTCTTTCTCTAATCCATACTTATCAATGACATAAATACATTGGCGAACGATTGATGGGACCATTTCACCTTCAAATTCAATAAGATCTGAAATTGGTGTACCAAAAGTTTTGAAATTTGAAGAAGTTCCAGGTGGCAAGGGAACGCTATCATTGTTGATCACTGACAATGGTCTTGGTCCGCTGACTGTAGAGCTCTTAAAAGAGGCGTCAGTACCGTCCAGATATGGTGAGGAAGCAGCTGTACTTGTATTTCTTGGATCCAAATTATTATTGGCTTTGAATGTATTACTAGATGATCCTAAAGCAGGACTTGAAGTGTTTCCAAATGGAGTCTCATTGTGGGTTGATATTTTACGGCCAGTTGGTAAAGTATTATTCGAGTTGACCTGATTGAAGCTTCTGACCTTCATTGAATTGTTACTTGACTGTGGCACAATTGATGGATGCTGTCTATATTCAACAGGAATCAATTGTTTATTTGTAGTTGATGCTGTACTTCTGAGCAAATATTGGTATAAATCACGCTCATTATTGATTGAGGAAGCAATTGTTTTGATTGATTTGACATCTTTGCCTGAAATTGGACTAATACTCAAACCAGTATTCAACACAACCTCCTCTAGTCTGGAGGCATATTTTTGTAATTGAACACTCATGGCAATGTCTATTTCAATGATCAGATCTTTCAAGCTTTTAGCAGTTGATGGTCTAAAGGTGTTCAGGAAAACACTTCTTAATCCGGTTGATGTGGCAACTTTTTGCCTATAATCAGCATCAGCTGTCTCTATTTTTCTAGTCAAAGTTTCCTCTTGTTCAGTTGTTGTCTTAGAACCTTTCAATGTGAATGTTTTCTTTGTAGGATCAGTTGTTTTCAATCTTTCCAACTCTAAACAGAAACTGTCATATTTATTTTTGGCCTTTTCAGCACTTGAAATTGCATCAATCACTTCCTTCTCTTTTCTTCTGAAGTTTTCTTTTGTCGATTTTCTCGATTTAGCTATAGTGGAACCTAAAGCTGCTAATTCTTCATGCATTTGATGTAAACTTTTGCTAAAACTTGAGCCGTGTTGAGAAATCTTGTCATCCACTTTAACTATAGCATCAAAGTTTGTACTGAACGAGTCTGTTTTCAACGTGACAGAGTTTTTAAGAGCTTCTTGAGTAGTTTTAGATATCTTCTTGAGATGTTCATAATGATCATCTTCCAGGAGGGCTTTCTTTCTAATATATTTAGCAAATTCTTCACAAGTAAGCACACTTCTCTTCAATCTAGATAGCAAAGCATCAATGGCACCATCAGAATTCAATATCTTGACAATCTTATCTTCTTGTAATAACCCAGGTGATGAAGCTGGCACTATCTTAGAATCATTGGGATTATTCCCTTGAGGAGAATCAGCACCTGTCTCGTGCACCGCCGCTGTTTGTGATTCAGCGCTTAATGAATGGCTTCCCTGTGATGACGCTGAAGCTACCCTAGACTTTGATTCAGGTAATTGGGACATCCTCGATTGTCTCTGATCAGTTGTAGTATGTTATTAACTGGCTTGACGGGTTATCTGGATAGCTTTCTTGGTACGATTCAGTATTGAGTGTACAAAAGTTGAAAATGGATCGCGATCTTGAAATGTGTAAACAAAAAAAATCGAAGATCTCATTCCCAGAAAATCAAATTCTCAGTTCGCGAATTCCCGGTTCAGACGTAGACTTCCTCAAAGGGAAATCAAAATGTACTACAAATGAAAGCACACACATAAACATCATTCATAAAGACAAATATATAGTTATAAACCAATTACCAAGATAGAAAAGATGGGCTTATTTTTCCTTTGGGTCATCTTCCAAGTTTATATGATTACCGTTGTAAGTCATTCTATCATCATTTTCACTGCTATTTAAAGTCCTAATTCTCGACTGACTTGAATTCATTCTTGACAGTGGATTTGGTGTTTGAACTCTACTTGGTTGTTCTTGGGCATTAATGCTAACTTGGGGAGACCCAGGTCTTTGAATTTGATCCAGATTCAAATTTAGATTTAACGTCGATGGATGTAATAAATCAAGGGTACTTGTTTCTGGTTCATTGAAATTTCTTGGTGTTGGTGCTGGTGATCCATAAGAAGATGACATTGGTGATACCGGATCAACTATATCATCATCTTCCTCGATAGTTTCATCTTCTCTATGGACATTTGACGAATCCGATGTTCTATCACCTTCCCCACCGTACCAAAATGAAGATATACCACCAAATAGTCTGGAAATCAACCCTCCGCGAGATCTATTGGATGATCTCCCAGTACTGTTGTAAGCACTGGTGAAACTGTTGAACGGCTTTAGAATAAGAGCAGAACGTGGAGTTAACTCCAAACTTTCTAAAGTCTTCTCTTCATCCGTAACACCAAAAGTAGCTCTTGGAATAGTTCTATGGAAACAATATGGATCTTCACTATCGGTTCTGTTTTCATCGATCCAGCGTCTAACATCAGCCAATGTATCTGTATTCTTAAACTCGCCTCGAAGAGCACTCCCATCTAATAAACGAATTAATAATGCACATACCAGACTTGTCGATGGTCTTCTATCACGAACATTATTATTCAACGTCTGGCTTTCAGTTATGATTTCATCTATTTTCACGTCATCGTGGGCTTCTTCATCATTTGATAATCTTCTTTGTCTTTCTCTTTCCTGTTGTCTTAAACGCTCATTCAAACGACGTTCTTCTTGATCAGCTTTCAACAACTTCTTCACTCTTTCACGTTCTTCTTTTTCAAGTTGCTTCTTTTTTCGTTGTTCTTCTTTGTATTTCTTAGCAGTGATCTCAGCAGCTTCCTCTTTCAATGATTTATATTCTCTTTTCCCATAATTTTGACTAGTAGCTGGTGTTTGAGTTCTGGTACTAGCTTGTGAAGAGTTTGTGTGAGGTGCCTCGGGCTCGGATGGCACCCGGAATGAAGTTTCTGATTGTAGAGCTTGAGGAGCCACCGTACCAGTCTGTGATTCCTGTTGCATTATACCTTCTGTAAGTTCCGGCTCATTTTGTGATAAAGTAGACGCTGAAGCAGTTGATGTTGGTACTTCTGAACTTTGCTCTTCAGAACTAGGGACCAAAACTTTCTCAATCCTAGCATTAAATGCCCCTTGATCCAGTTCACCATAAATTATATCCAAGATAGCTGCAACCTTGATACAATAAAAACTGGGTATGATCACATTTGGAAATATCTGTTCAAATAAACGAAATTGAGTAGAGTCCTTCACCAACTTTAAAGCAACCGCTTTTTCTGAAATCAAATGCAAGATATCTTCGGAAAGCAAATCATCTGCCCATTTAGTTGATTCTTCACTTGAATCTGTATTGAAAACTATCAACGGTTTATTTTGTGCCACCGAAGTGCTAACGGCTGTCTCAACAGTGGAGATGAAAACTGAGTCCAGATCACTCATGATATAGATATGGTCCTTTTGAAAAGTTTTCTGTGATTTTTGTTGACAAGAGTGGTATCCCTTCGTGTCTATATGATTATCTGATGGTGATATATCTGAAATCTGGTTGATGATGAACTAATTTGATGATTATTGTTATTAGAAAGTAATAGATCGATTTTTGATTTTTGGCAAGCGTACTAAAAATTAACCCGCCGACTGTGGCCTAATGCGGAAGGTATCCAAAAGGGGAAGCCACGCAACAGCACTACGTAACCATAGAGTGGAAACATTAAACATTAAACATTATCTTTATTTATGCGTATTATTCTATTAATCATTCATCTTCGATATAGACGGCTTCTCTACTCAAAATTGTTATTCTCTTAAAAAATCTTCTCCATTCTAATGGATCACCTTTGGTCTTAACGAACTCAACTGTCTTTAATTTCAAGTTTTCAACTCTTGAAATTTTTATACTACCTCTCAAGGGCATCTTTCTTCTATCAATTGTCTGAACAGTGATGAATACACTTTGTGATTTCAAAGAATGTTCTGTAGCATTTCTTTGTTCAAATTCAGCGGTTGAAACACCGATTCTATGTAGAGCTGCTAATATAATAGGTAAAAGTGATTCAACAGGGATGACAGAAAAAAATCTTGTAAGTCTATCGGCAACGTTGAATTGTGGCATTTGTGTTTTTGCTAATTTATTTTTGGAAAACTGCAAAATAGCTGGATCTTTTGAAATAATTTTGAATATATTTTCTCGTTCTGAATCCAAAGTACCGCTTAATTGGGCTCTATCATGCTCTGTGTAAGCTTGTTGTGTAGCAGGAATGTTTTCGAATTTAAAATCATCTTCATCATTAATCATAGCAGCAATATCAGCAACTGGTTGTGATGCAATCATATGGTCTTGAATTGAATCAAATCTATCAGCTTCATTCGAACTTTTCGCAAATTGTTCATCTGAAAGCCCAATATGCATATTTTCAAGTAATTTAGTTGTTAATAAGACAGAATCCTTACACAACCCATCAGGCGTTGAGTATAAATTTTCTTGATTGAACCAAATATGCTTTCTCACTTGATCAAGTGACCCTCTCTGTCCAGGGTCAATTTTCAGTAGCAGTCTCAATAAAGATAAGACCATTGGATCAAATTTATTCCATGGGGAAGTAAGAACTTTACCATCATTAGCAACGAAATGACTGAAAAAAGGGTCTCTTGTCGTTGGCTCTTCCCATGGAGTCTCCCCTGAAAGTAGAACATATAACACAACGCCGCATGACCATATATCAGCTATTTGTGCATTGTAACCATCAGGAGAAGCAAGTTCTGGTGCCATATACGGAGGTGAACCACACGGAGTATGGCATAATCTAGCTCTTTTATCAGTAGATTTCTTAAAGACGGTTGCAAGTCCAAAATCAGCAAGTTTCAAGTTCCCACGAGAATCAAGTAATATATTTTCAGGTTTGATATCACGATGTGCAACTCCTAGTGTATGAAGAAAATCTATAGCACTGACCAGTTGTCTGAAATAGAAATGTGCAATCTTTTCATCAACACCAACATCTGGTTCAATTTTGTCAAATAAATCACCACCGGTGGCAAGCTCCATTAGAATGAAAATCCAACTATTATCACAACCAAAATTGTACAATTTAATAATATTTGGATGGCCCGAACAATGTTTATGAAGTAACGCTTCTCTTCCAATTTCATCATCAGTGAGACCAGACCGACGTGATATCTTTCTATGAATATACTTTATTGCAAACAGCTGTGTCTTTTTGTTTGTTACATGAGCTACCTTGACCCTAAAATATAGTTAGAATTGAAATAGTTACCTTGGAGATTTTTCGAACGTCTGTACTTACATTGCAAAAGACCCTTGCCCAATGGTATTTCCTATCTGCAGATTCTTGATCTGAGGCAGAGGATCTAATTGAGAAAGCCTTTGACTCATTTCTTTATGTAAATTCGAACTTGGGTATAAGCTGTAAATATGGTACGTAGGTTTATTTAAAGATCGATCATAATAATCTACACGCTTTGTTTGTTTGTTTGTTTTCACATTTCCCGATTTGTTTCGGAAATGGTAGTACGGAAATTTTTCTAGTTGATGCTCCATTGGGAAGTCTATTTTCGGCTATATAGTAGCGAAGAATATTGAAATCCGTTGAGACTTGAGTAATCTATGTAGAAATGATTGAGATAGCTACCACCCGTTGAAGACCTTCACTCTTCTCGAAGCTTTATTGGAACCACATCACATCAATATTTTATCAATAACAGAAATTAAACTTTGAATACCCTCGAAAGACTTCGTTTAAACATGATAATAAAGAAAGAAAGGAAGAAAGTGACACAATCCAATGATGAGAATGAACCTATAACAACATCAAAGCATGAACTAGAAGGTCAAGAGTCCCCAACAATTACCAAATTCAGAGAAACTAATCCCAATTTGCAGCCTTTGGGCCCACAAGAAGTCACAGTTATCAAGAATAAAGGTAGACATAGTATCCAAGAACTGCCCGCAGTTGAACCATCGAGGTCGTCAGAAGCATTGAGAAGACATCAATCGCTCAGCTCAGCAAAGGATTTCAGATCAAAATTTAGCAGGAGAAGTATCTTGAGGAATGGTGAGAAACAAAACATTGATTCCATGTCAACATCATCTACTCAAAAGTTTTGGAAGTATCACGTTCTAGAATTTGGAAATGGGTTATATTTAACTACAAATCCAGATGCTAGACATATGTATTGTCGAAATGCCCCAGGGTATCACGTTGAGCTGTTATATCCAAATAACAGAAATGGAAATGTTGACCGTTCAGGCTCCAGTGGGTTCAGGTTAGTCTTTAAAAGTCAAATTGATGGACAAGTATTTTTGACGGTCACTAAGAGTTCCAAAGGCTTTGATATCGACTTGCTAAGGAGGTACTACGAGAATGAAAAAGGTGATCTTAGTTTAAAGGAAGATTTTGTTGAAAGTCATCATCACACTACAGAAAAGATTGATATTGAAGAATTGAAGGGTAGGTATTATGAGACAACAGCTAAGCTATTTAGACATCAAGTGTCTGACTTCAACAATAAACAATGGTTCCTTGGTTCAATCCCACAATTCAAAACTGCAACCAAGTTGAAAAACAAAAGGTTCATATACTTCCACAAACCCGAAAATGAGAAAATACTGGCTTGCTTTAGACCACATGAATTTCGAGCTAAGAAGAGAATAATCAAAAAGTTTAATAGATCAATGAAGATGGGTTCAAACAATTACTACTACGATGAAGAAAACGATGACGGTGTATCTCTCTCAAGCAATCAAGAAAGCGTATATTATGCTCCAGGAGATGGACTTTTTGAAGAAGATCCACCTGATGACTCTCCGAACAATGAAAAGATGGGTTGGATAACAATTTATGATGATTATGAGACTTTAAAAATACCAGGAATGTGGGAAATGATATTTGGATTGACATTAGCTGCTGGCTTGTCAAAATCACTGGAAGAGAACGGTGACCATAGATACATCCCATAGTTAATGTTCCACATAATAAAGGTAATCTTAACTATGTAGTGCTTCCTTAGATCCCTCATTTTCTTCCTCTTCGATTCCATTTGGTGATATTTCTAATTGTGCAAGTTTTTCAGCCAAGTCCTTTTCAAAAAGTCTTGATTCTTTCTCTGTGTTCTTTGACTCGGTGGATTTTTTTTTCTCTTGTGATAACATTTCCTCAAATTCTGCTTCTACTTCTTCATCATCAACATCTGGTCCAAGGCGATAAAGTTCTGAAGCAATTTTGTCACTTTGACCTTTCTCTTCTTCTAGGTTATCTATAATCTTTTCAACTCTATCAACGCCTCCAATTTGAGTATTCAAACTTTTCAAAATCACTGTACCATTCTCTAAAGCTTTCAATAGTTGAACATTACTTGAAGATTCATCTATCTTGTACATCACTGATTCTAACTGACTAGTTAAAGACATTTGAGTAGCGAGTGACTTTTCTGCAAGCTTTCTGGATCTCAATAAATTTAATGATAAGTCTTTATTGTTCTTATTTTTCAAACTTTCCTGAAGTTTTTCAGAGAGTGACTTTATCTTAAACTGAAGCTCATCGCTCTTGGAATTAAGGCTTTTCAAAGTAGTTTTGATTTCAGCTATCGATATATCCTCTTCGCTAATTTCTTCACTTCCAAACTTAACAACATTCTCTTTAATCTTCACTTTGTTAACATCTCTGCTTAAATATGTCAAAAGAATCTGATAGTCGAGTTCTGATAATTGTACACTTTCCCCAAACAAGTAGATACCCAGTGAGTTCAAATATGACTGAAGTTCTAATTTAGTAAAAACAGTGTGTGAATGGCCTGAAACATCTTCAGCTCCTCTCTTTTTCTCAAGTTCCTTAACGTATTCCTCTAAAGACTTCTTGGATATCAATTGGTCCGGTTTCAAATTATGTTTCTTGTCACCAGTCTTGTACGATGTATCAAAAAGAAACCTGTTAACAGTCCAGTTTAACACTGGTCTTACCCACTTTTTGCTATATATGCTGTCCGTTCTTTGTTGATATGGTTTCAAAGGAATCAAATCACCACTAGCTATAAGATGATCAAGTACTATGTTGAGCGAAAGCGGCTTTCCATAATTGGCTAAAGTCAACTCCTCTAATAAACCTTCAGTCGATAGAACAAAGGTATCCCTGAAAACATGTTTTTGAAAAAGGGACTCAATCAATGACTTCCAGGCAATTAAATTAGCTTCGAACCCATCTGGATTGACCTCTTTCAATTTCCTGAAATCTGAATATAGAGAATATAGTCTTGAGCTTGTAAACAATGAATGACTACTGACACATTCTCTGATCTTTGACATGATTCCTGGTGTAAGATGGCAGCTTATATGGGGTTAATCATGAGATGCCGGTTAGATCAGAACGTTTGTTTATATTTTGTGCCAGTTTTTTTTTTTTATGGGATCGGTTGGATTTTTAAATGATTTTGCCTTCCAAGTGAAAAACATCAACGACTATTAGCATTCTATCAAAAAACAATTATGTCATACAATCATCAAGATATAATCCAAAAGGTTCAAGAGAACTTGAAGGATCTCAATAATTTTGAAGTTGAAGACCTCGATGAAGGGCTTTTTGACAATTTCATTTCACTGGTAACTCTTGACAAGTCAATAAAGGAAAATGGAGAAGATATCAAATCACTATTGACCACTGTTGCTGAGGTTCTTAACAATGAAAATTTAAATATTGACTTCAACAAGGTGATTGAACTACTCGATGCAGTGCTGTTGAACTTAAGCTTTGAAGAAGTTGTTGAACTTTTCAAATTCGATTCAATAGTGAAAGCATTGAATTCTCCTAACGAGAATCTTCAAATATTGGCGCTCAAAGTTTCATCAAAATCAACTCCAACAGATATAATTGCTAATACTGAAGTTATTCCAAAAGCAGTTGAGCTTCTGGCATCAAAAGAAACTTCAATAAGAGTCGTTAATGAAATTGAAAAGGGACTGGGCGTGCTTTTAAAAGGAGAATTGATCAGAAGAAGATTGTTAAGTGACAATGTGATTTCCACTTTATTTGATATGAAAAGTTCAAAAGATACAACTTTGAAAACTAGGCTATTAGATTTGGTAATCCAGCTGTTACCATTCGTACTTGAACATGAATTAACTCAAGAACTATACTGTTTCGAAGACTTTCTTGGTGACGGTGACATTCTTTACACATTGCATCTAATACGGTTTTACACAGAGATCTTAAATATTGTGGACTCTTCACTAAACAATCATTGGTTGCTCAATAATATTCAGCCACAGATTGAAATTATTGGGAAACTATATGCTGATCGATATGAAAATACGGACATCGAATATTTTGCACTTACTGAAATTTCTCTCTTCTTGAAGAAGTTATCATATGTCTCTGTATATTCATTCAAGTCAATTGATCACAAATACATCAAGCTAACAAAAGATGATTTTTTTCTTCTTGCAACTCTCAACCCGTCTTATCTGGCAACATCATACTCTAGTTTGTTAAAAAATATCAACGTCTCAGCAGATAATATACCAGTTTTCAGAAATGTCATCTCAGATAAGACAAGTTTTGAACTCATTAAACCCAAATTGACCACTGAGAAGCTTCTAAGGCTACCTTACTTAGAATTAGTTGCAATGTTGGTCAAGTTGTCAGAGTTTCAATATAGCGCCAAATACTTACTCGAAGAACTACCACAAATAATGAATAAACTTTTACAAGGGCAGAATATTGTTGAACCAGAAAGTTATAGCTTGAGAAAAGCTACAATTGAAAATCTGGTCAATTATCCTGATGAGACTTTAGATATATGGAAAGAAGCATTGAATGAAGAGAATTATAAGCTTTCTCATGGAAATCCAGCCAAGTCTCAAGTAATGATAGACGACTATGCTCTCTAGGATGAGCTCAAGTCGAAGTCCAACTGTTCAAATACAAAACTTAGTGTTTATTGGAGATTTGTAGATATCAATAAATCAAAGCGTCTCAACTTCAAGATTTCCGCTTTGATTATGTAATTTGTCGAACCTTGACGTGTTACGGATCGAACTTGAATTATTAGCGTGTTCAAACTTCGTTCTTCTTTAAATTTACAACATCAATGCGTCATGTCTTCATTAAAAGAAAGGAAACAAGAGTTTGTGACTGGTCTCAGTGGAGGTGAGATCTCTGAAATCAACGCTGTCACCTCAATTGCCTTGGTTGGGTATTTCTCATGGGGTTTGATCAATAAGTATACAGATTTGTTCAAAGGTAGAAACAAATGGGAGCCACTGAGTCTGCTTGTTGATTTCTTGCTAAATTGGGCAGGCCTCCTACTATCAATAACACTGTACTCTAATGCCCCATATCATTTAGCAGCAGCTATACTTCTACCGGCTGTCTCACTTAGTGTACTGTTGGGTAAGAAGAATAAAAAACCTGAAGAAAAATCAAATCCAAAAGCATTAACAGATAAAACATATCTCCCAAAGAAACCATTCATTACAGCATATAGGGGTGGGATGATGATTATTACTACCCTAGCCATTCTAGCTGTTGATTTTCAAGTATTCCCGAGGAAATTTGCCAAAGTTGAAACCTGGGGAACTTCTTTAATGGATTTAGGTGTTGGCTCTTTTGTATTCTCCATGGGTATCGTCTCAACAAGAAGTGTTCTACTCTCAAAATTTAATAACGTGAAAGAACCTTATTTGTCAAGATTGTGGAAGTCAATTACTAGCAGCTTGACTGTCTTAGGCCTTGGGTTTATGAGATTGTTATTTGTCAAAAATTTGGATTATCAAGAACATGTGTCAGAATATGGTGTTCATTGGAACTTTTTCATCACTCTTGTCCTAGTTGGTCCACTTTCTATTCTGATGGAGCCATTGTTCTTTTTCGTGCCTCGTGCTCTATCATCATTAATTGTATCGCTAATTTATGAATGGTTCATTGTTAAGAAGAAGGGATTTCTTACATTTTTGTTACTTTCCCCAAGAACAAATTTCCTAAGCTCAAACAGGGAAGGTATTTTCTCCCTGTTTGGATATTTAGCAATTTTCTTAGCTGGTCAATCAACGGGATTTTATGTCTTACCTTCTGTTAAGTCAAATTGCAACTTATTGAGACCAAATACTAAGGAGTCAATCGTTCGTTCCCTTACGACTAGACTAACATTGTGGCAGAAGATTACAACTGTCTCACCAATTACAGGTCTCATAATTTGGTTTGTCGCTTATTCAGCAGCATTCAGATTTGTCTTAGCAAATCATGAATACAATGTGTCAAGAAGGTTGGCTAATTTACCTTATGTTCTCTGGGTTTGTACATACAATACTGGATTCTTGACTTGTTATGCTTTAACCGATAAATTCTTGGAATCAGTATCTTCTTCATACGAAGACAAAGTCCCGCTGTCTTTAGATGCTATCAACTCTAACGGTATGATCTTATTTCTGGTCGCTAATATTGGTACAGGTGTGGTGAATTTGACAATAAACACTTTAGATGCCTCCATTGAGAAATCCATGTTGGTTCTTTTTGCATATGCCTTCTTCGTCGCCTTCGTGGCAGGTTTCTTGTATTATAGAAAGATTTTTATCAAAATATAAATAGCAAAAAGCCAAGTTACAGGCTTCATCTGCCCCAGGCAGTCATATCAAGACACAAAATTAGCATAAGCAGTGAAGTTCAATCTAGTCAACGCGTATGATTTCGCGAAATGTTGTACATACCATAATAAAATCAGCTCTTGTTTACATAAATTTATTCCAAATAAACGAACTTTAATAAACTTTATGAAGCACCAATTCGCCGACCTTCTTTCAAGAAAAATGGAGTGTCATGGTAGATCAGTATACTTGGATCAGGTTCTACGTGGCTTGAATGAGGCTCAAAAGCTTGCTGTTACAAGCTCTCCAAAAGGACAACTTCAAATAGTTGCAGGTCCAGGAACAGGTAAGATTATTTTACTCATAAAAATAGGACCAAGATTCACTAACTCATTATAAAAGGTAAGACTAAAGTCTTGACTTCAAGAGTTGCATACTTATTACTTCACCATAATTTGAAACCTGAAAGTATAATCGTGACTACATTTACTAAAAAGGCTGCAAATGAAATGAAAGAAAGAATAGCACATATGTTAAAAGGTACTACTACTGAACTTCACAAATTGAAAATTGGAACATTCCATGGTATATGTTCGAGAATATTATCACAATACGGTCGAGCCATTGGTGTCGATCGTGTGAGGGTAGCTGCAGATAGAGATTGGAATGATATAATGAAACCCATAATAAATCCAATTGCTGACGAGATACGTGAGATTAGAAAGATGATTAGTACCGGTGCTATGAAGCCAGGAAAATCTGTTTCAATAGAAGGTAATGGCAAATCTAGCTCAGAGAACCCTTATGATTTGAAGAAAGTGAAGAAGCAGATATCAAAGTTAAAATCAAAAGGGATGTATCCCGAGGATTACTTTCAGCAGAAGGACCACAATAAAGAGTTACATATGATTTTCAAATTATTTCAAAACAAACTTGAGGAGAATGGTCTACTAGATTTTGATGATTTGCTAGTGAAGACAAACCTTTTGCTCTCGAAAGTTGATTGTCTGAAAAACATTCAACATGTTTTGATTGATGAATTTCAAGATACAAATACAATCCAACTTGAACTTATGACAAGATTCGCCAAAGGAACACCTGGGAATGGTGAAAACATTTCAATTGTTGGTGATCCAGATCAAAGTATTTACAGATTTAGAGACGCTGTTGCTATGAATTTTGAGCACATGCGAGCCAACTATCCAGAATGTCGAATCATCAACCTTGAAGAAAATTACAGATCAACTAGTGATGTTTTAAATTTCAGTGAGCAATTGATGCGCCAGCAGAGGAAGAGGCTGTCAAAGACGTTGAACTCACAATTTGATTATAGTTTTCCCGTGGTTTATCAAACATTTGACAAAAGAGAAGAAGAAGCAATTAGTATAGCCGAAGAAATCAAGCATTTGATGTCGTTACCAGGTCTTTTTGAGTATTCTTCATTTTCTATACTTATAAGAGCTGCATATCAAAGTAGGGTCATTGAATCTGCTTTAAATCGAAATAAGGTGCCATACATCATTGTAAAAGGCCGTGCATTTTGGGAAAGAAAAGAGATTGAAACATCACTTGACTTTATGAGGATTGTTGCATTTGAAGATGATAAACCTGCATTATTGAGAACTTTAATAGGTTCAACTACGGGGATTGGGCCTGTGCTTTGTAAGAAGATAGAATCTATTATTGACGAAGAAAGAGCTAAGAACAAAAGTGCATTAAGCACAATAGAGAGCATATCAAATGGTAATATCGAGATTAGTCCTAAGATCAAAGTTCAAATTCAGAAGTATTTTAGTTTGATTCAACAGGCTAGGAGTTATATTGTTAATAAGAACCATACAAAAGAATCTTTATTATTGATGTTTGATTATTTAATTTCTCAAGAACCATTGAAAACACTAAATACAGAAGAAGAGAGAGCTCAAAACATAGAAGAATTGAAAAATCAACTACGATCTTTTGATCCTGAAGACGCAGATTCAGTTACTTTTGACGAAGATGGTTCCTCAAAAGAAATTGAACTATCACTGTTGGAATCATTCCTTGTTTCGATCGAACTCCAATCTAACAGTGATAATAAAACAGATAATCGAGGTTCTGTTTGCGTTTCTACAATCCATTCTTCCAAAGGTCTAGAATGGCCTGTTGTTTTCATTCCCGGATTAACTGAAGGCTCGCTTCCTGCATCTTTTGCCTCAAAAGACGAAGAACAAGATGAAGCATTTGATGAAGAAAGAAGAATTTTTTATGTTTCAGCAACAAGAGCTAAACAACTACTATATATAACATCAGCAGCGGAAGAATCAATATGGCTTAATGAGAAGGCTTCTCCATCAAGATTTTTAACCAAAGAAGTCAAAAGTCTGATGTCCGACCGACAATTAGCACTCACAAGTCTAAAAAGTGTTCAAAAATTATATGCATCAATGGGTGTAGACTTTGTGGAAGATAATCATCAAGCAATTACTTTGGATACCATTACCAAGTATGAACAAATGTATCAGGAAAGAGAGAGGCAAAGGCTTGTTATGGAAGAGCCTGATCCATTTGATTATGGTTTCATGGTTCCTAGAATAAACCTTCCAAAATTTTTAGCTGGTACCAATATGGATACTACTAAAAAAACTAAACCAAACTCTCAAATGGGAGAACCACTAACTCGGATTAAATCAAAACCATTACCAGGGCCAGGCTTTAAGAGTTTTGCACCAGGTTCAAAGAAACTCAAATCTGAAATCAACATTAAAAGAGATACCCCACTAGCTGGTCAACCTAATAGGGCACGATCAGATACAAATGGAGCCAAATTTAAGTTTTCTCGAGTAGGAGGAGTATCAACAGAGTCAAAAAATATAAAGTGTGAGCTTCCTCCACCAGTAGGGCAGTTTAAAACAGCACCTAGAAATTCATCAATTAAAAGAGAATCTTCAACAAATCAAACCATACCTCATCCTGTGAAAAAAAAGAAGACATTGGGTGTGAGAAGAAGAATGCCAAAAAATTGATCATATCAAATCAACTACAAACTCATTAATCAACTGGAAACACTTGTAGTCATTAAAGCATCTAAATTACAGTAGTATACACATAAAATTCCATGAGGATATAATAAATGAATTATAGATCATCTCTTGAAACCAGGGGGTGGATTAAATCCCTTTGGAGCACCTGCAAAACCTGGTGTAGCTTGAGTACGAACAGGAGCTGTTAAACTTTGACCAGTACTCTTTGTAGTATTGTTTTTCAAAGGTTTTATAACACCAGGACCTTGTTTTACACTTATTCTTGATTTTGGATTTGCAGGAGGAGCTTCAATTGTCACAGATATCACATGTTCACCTCTCAATATAAGTAGACCTAAAGTTCTTTTTTGTTCTTGTATCAAATTTGATTCAGGTTCATCTGATTTATTTCTTGCTCTATCTTTTAATGATAATATTGATTTTTTGGTAAGTCTAAATTCTTCAGTATTGGCTAATACCAAGTTGTAATGTTTATCGAATGACAAAAGTTCACCAATGAATTGACGGGAATCTAATGTGATGACTTTAACACGATAATTTATCAAATCGGACTAGATATTTTCGTTAGTATAACATTCATTATTTATAATTTTATGAATTGCACAGAACTTACCAATCTTGTCTTTTTGGAAACGTTAACACCAACCTATAGCCTTGTTAGAACTAAGACCTCTCGCTAAAATATCACTCTTAATACTCACCATTATCTCTATGTCTCTAGTTTGACTGTTTTTATCCTGTTTTTCAGCACATCAACAACCATCTCTTCACTATAGAAATATCGCTATAGTTCTAAATTTTGAAAACTGAATGGCCATGATCAGGGTAACACATTTTCGCGACTTTCTTCCCAATAATCCGCGAATACGTTCTGGAATTTCAAATTCAGGCGCGTCTAATTAACATCAGTTTGGGAAATTTCTCGAAACTGAATAGAAAATATAAATTGAAGGCACAATCCGCACCGGTATTGCTCTAGTGTTTACACACTGTTTCAACAGATCTGTTTAGTACAACCAATCAATTGAATCGTCACAATGTCAGAAGAAGTTAAAGAAACACCAGTCGTTGAGGAATCTAAGGAAACTAAGGAAGTCGAAGCCACTCCAGCTGAAACTAAGGAAGAAACTAAAGAAGAAACTAAAGAAGAAACTAAAGAAGAAACTAAAGAAGAAGCTAAATCTGAAGAAGCTAAATCTGAAGAAGCTAAATTTGAAGAAGCTAAATCTGAAGAAGCTAAATCTGAAGAAGCTAAATCTGAAGAAGCTAAACCAGTTGAGGAATCAAAAGAAGAATCTGAGTCCAAACGTAAACCAGAAGAACAACCAGCAAAGAAAGAAAAAAAGAGACGTCGTAGACAATACGATGATGCTCCACAAGATGACGAAGATGAAGATGAAAGCGAAGAAGATGACAGTAAAATTGAAGCTCAATTAGAAGAAGAAGGTGATGAAGAAGATGACCTTGTTGAAATTGATCAAAGTAACATCATCACCGGTGGTAGAAGAACCAGAGGTAAAGTTATCGATTATGCTAAAACTGCTGAAAAATTAGACGCTGATGGTGGTAAAGATGACGATGATGAAGATGATGATGGTGATTTCAAAGAACCAGATGCTTCTGCTTCTAAATAAGTGATCAGAATCACTTAATTTCTGTTTCCATTTCACTTCAATTGTTTGTGTATTATCTATTATTATTAAAAGTTTTTTTACGATCCTAAAGAATAATGTAATGAACGCGTCTGATCGAAAAATTAAACTTACAATCCAATTTTATAATTTTCGTTCATGAATTAAGTAACGCATAGATAATAAACAAGAAGAATTGAAACAGGTAAAAAGTAAAAGTTAACAAAACATGTATAGTGAAGGAAGGGTGTAGAGGATGGTAAGCAGTGCTACTATTCTGTAGTGTAATATATTTTTATAATGATTGATGGGGTCCTTGATATCTCAAATTTAACAACAATTGCTTTTATTCTTACTTGATTCATTACCTGGGGTTGGAGTCAATGAAATAGTTGGACCTCCAGATGGCTTTGGACCTGAATAATCAGACAAATCAAATTGGTGTTTTGAAACCATATCATAAATAGATTTTAATAATTGTTGGAATGATGTATCAACATTTTCAGCATTTAAAGCAGAAGCTTCTGTGAATAATAATTGGTTTTCAGCAGAGAATTGTTTAGCTTCTTCAGTTGGTACAGCTCTCAAATGATCAAGATCAGATTTATTGCCAACTAATTCAATAACTATATTTTCATCAGCATGTTCTTTTAATTCCCTTAACCATTTACTAACATTTTCATAACTTTCTGATTTTGAAATATCATATACCAATAAAGCACCAACTGCACCTCTATAATAAGCACTTGTTATAGCTCTATAACGTTCTTGACCGGCAGTATCCCAAATTTGTGCTTTAACTCTTTTACCTTCAATCTCCAATGTTCTTGTAGCAAATTCAACACCGATGGTGGATCTCGATTCCAGATTAAATTCATTACGTGTGAATCTGGATAAAAGATTGGATTTACCAACACCTGAATCACCAATCAACACAACTATAGGTACTTAGTTAGTAAAACTTGCACAGTTTTCCTTTTGGACAACAGTTATGATGAATCTAATGTGAATTCATTCAAACAAACATCACCAGTAATCCATCAATTATACTTACTCTTGAAAAGGTAGTCATAGTCGTAGGTATAATCATCAGTTTCAGCCATCGTTGTAGTTGTAGTTAAATTGAATGTGTCTGCTTTAAGTTGTATACGTTGTTTTGTTTATGGACAATATCTATAATTAGAATAATCTAACGAGGTCCTGATGTGTTATCTGTGTGGTTGGTTGGTAAATATTTCTAGTAGCTTCAGCTGTTGGTATTTCAACAGTACAAAGAGCCCGATTTAAAATGTTTATAGTGGTGGGAATTTCAATATTGTTGTGTTTCTGGTAATTTGTTATTGTAATCAGCATTTTTGATGTTTTGTGTTTTTTTGCTGAAGGGCAAAAATGGCCAAAGTCTGAGTGCGGAAACCAAATTTTGATGGGTGATGGATGAATTTGAGCAGGGAAAGACAGTAATCTGGAGAGAAGATAACATGATGGAGCTAGGTATATGCTAATGAAAGTTATAATTGTGACATTTATCCTTTTACTATTCTGTTTTCCTTGAAGCTAATCGGCTCATTTTTCATGGCTTAATGGCGAGCTGAATGTCTATATAATTATACGAATTATGAATAGATATATAAACAGCAGAAATCTGTCAATTCTCAAGTTTAAAGAATATTTAGCCACAGATGACAACTGTTACCAGCTCTATGATATGTATCACTGGATTCGTTTCTATTTACTCTTTCTTTAGCACCAAAATCACCGTGTGCACCTTTGATTTAATCTATTTTCCGGGTAAACATATGAATCTTCGCGAAAGTGTTCTGGAGAATTGAATTCGCGACAGAGTTTGAACGCGTCAGTTTTTTCACAAAAAAAAAGTGTTCCAATAGTGCTAAACCGTTCCATCTTGGATGGCAAACTCGTTAAATACCATCTAATCACCATCTCCAGAGGTTACATTTGAGCAGTGATATATTTGCTGTGATACTGGTTGTTGGTTAAATTTGCTTTTTGGAATTCATCTAGATAGAAAAGTGCTAGATTTCGTACATTTTTATATTCAATTTGATCTTCACGTTTTCCACAAGTTTCAGTGTATTGTATTGAAATATGTCTGAACCAAGAGTTGATACCACTGTGTTCAAGAAGAGAGCTTCTTTGTTACAAAGAAAGTTAGCTGATAAAGAATTGAATGGTGCTGAGTCCCTTTTGATTGTTATCGGATCCACAGATGAAGAAAACCCATATCAAAAGTCCACAATCTTACACAATTGGTTATTAGGATATGAATTCCCTGCTACTGCGTTATACATCACAAAGGATAATATCACCTTTGTCACTTCAGTTGGTAAAGCTAAGTATATCAATTCCTTAAGATCAAACTCTTTACAAATTTTGACTCGTACTAAAGATGCTGAACACAATAAGAAATTATTTGATGATTTAGTGACTGAAATCAAAAAATCTTCAAAAGTTGGTATCGTTACCAAAGACAAGTATCAAGGTAAATTCATAAATGAATGGGAACCAATTTGGAATGATGTTAAAGAAGGGCTTTCATTAGTTGATGTTGGAAGCGGATTGTCTCAAACTTTAGAAGCTAAAGATGAAGATGAATTGAAAAAATTGAGAGCTGCTTCAAAAGTTTCCTCAAATTTTATGGATTTCTTTCAAAATCAAATGGTTAACATCGTTGATAATGAACTGGAAACTTCAAATAACAAACTGAGTGAAAAAGTTGAAAACAAAATTGATGATGAGAAATATTTAAATACCATGAAGAAAGGTGTCATCGCCGATCTTGATATTAATCAATTAGATTGGTGTTATACGCCTATCATTCAAAGTGGTGGTAAATATGATTTAAGACCAAGTGCACAATCAAACGATGACCCATTACATGGTGGTGTTATTGTCGCATCTTTAGGTGTTAGATACAAATCATATTGTTCCAATGTTAGTCGTACTTTTTTGATTGATCCAACTCCTGAAATTGAAAAAAATTATGATTTCTTATTACAAGTTGAAAAGAAAGTTCTACAAACCTTGAAACCTGGTATGACTGGCTCTCAAGTTTACAACGAAGTCTTGGGCTTCATAAAAAAGGAAAGACCAGATCTAGAATCTAATTTTACTAAAAATGTTGGTTGGGCTATTGGTTTAGAATTTAGAGATTCTTCATTCATTCTCAATGCTAAAAATGAACGTATAATTCATGATAAATCAACTTTTGATATTAGTGTTGGGTTCTCAAATCTTGCAAATTCTGCATCAAAAGATCCTAAGGCTAAAACTTATGCATTATTCTTATCAGAAACAATTAAATTGCAAAATAAAGAAGTTACTGTTTTAACTGATTATACAAAAAACAGATCTGATGTTTCATTTTATTTCAAAGATGATAGTGAGAATATTAAGAAAGAAGTTGCTGATTTAGGTGATGGTGAAAGACCAAAAAGAGAAACTTCAGCTGGTGCTTCTAATGCTAATTCTAAGATTTTGAAATCAAAATTACGTACGGAAACTAAAAATCATGATGAAAATGAAGAACAGCGTCAAAAACAGATTCAAAAAGATTTACATGCTAAAAGACAAAGAGAAGGTCTACAAAGATTTAGTGACACCAATGCTTCTGATCCAAGTGAGCGTAAAGCTATTTTCAAGAAATATGAATCCTATGTCAGAGAAACTCAAATTCCAAATTATGTTAAAGATTTAAAAGTCCATGTTGATCATAAGACTAATTCCATCATCATTCCAATTTCTGGTAGACCTGTCCCATTCCATATAAATGCTTATAAAAATGGTTCTAAAAATGAAGAAGGTGAATATACTTATTTGAGATTAAATTTTAACTCACCAGGTGTTGGTGGTAATAGTTCTAAGAAAGAGGAAATCCCATATGAAGATGATCCAAGCAAAGAATTTGTTCGTTCTTTAACCTTAAGATCTAAAGATAATGATCATATGAATGAAGTATTTAAAGAAATTTCAGATTTGAAAAAAGAAAGTACCAAAAGAGAAACTGAAAGAAAGGCTATGGCTGATGTTGTTGCTCAAGCTAAATTAGTTGAAGCCAAACCAGGTAGACTAAGAAGACTAGATAATGTTTTCGTTAGACCTTCCCCAGATACTAAAAGAGTTCCAGGTTCTTTGTCAATTCATGAAAATGGTTTAAGATATCAATCTCCATTAAGAACTGATTCCAAAATTGATGTTTTGTTCAGTAACATCAAGCATCTGTTTTTCCAACCATGTAAAGATGAACTATATGTTATTATTCATGTTCATTTGAAAACTCCATTAATCATTGGTAAAAAGAAAACATTTGACGTTCAATTTTATAGAGAAGCTTCAGATATTTCCATTGATGAAACTAATGGTAATAGAAGAGGTCATAGAAGATATGGTGATGAAGATGAATTAGAACAGGAACAAGAAGAAAGGAGAAGAAAAGCTGCATTAGATAAAGAATTTAGAAGATTTGGTGAATTGATTGCAGAATCATCAAATGGTCTAGTTGATTTAGATATTCCATTCAGGGAATTAGGTTTTAATGGTGTTCCATTCAGATCTTCAGCTTTCTTAATGCCAACAAGAGACTGTCTTGTTCAATTAATTGACCCTCCATTCTTGGTTGTTACTTTAGAAGAAATTGAAGTTGCGCATTTAGAAAGAGTTCAGTTTGGTTTGAAGAATTTTGATTTAGTGTTTGTTTTCAAAGATTTCAGTAAACCAGTTGTTCACATTAATACGATTCCAATGGAAGTTTTAGAAGATATCAAATCTTGGTTAACCGATGTTGATATTCCATTTAGTGAAAGTACAATTAATTTGAATTGGATCACAATTATGAAAACATTGCAAGCAGATCCGAAACAATTCTTTTTAGATGGTGGTTGGTCATTCTTAGCTGGTGATTCTGATGATGAACAAAGTAGTGAAGAAGACGAGGAATCAGAATTTGAAGCTAGTGATTTAGATCCAAGTGATGAAGATGTTCAAAGTGAAGAAGATGAAGAAAGTGAAGATTACGATGATGGTGATGAATCTGGTAGTGACTTTGATGAATCTGAAGGAAGTGAAGAAGCTGATGATTGGGATGAATTGGACAAAAAAGCAGCTAGAGAAGATGCAAGAAGTTCATATGATTAGGTGAAATGTTCCAGAATCAAATTGAACTCTTAGAAAAAAATTAATAATAATAATGATTATGCCGAGAGACATTCAAAAGCTCTTGGTATATCATCTGTATGGATAATAACTTTTGTCTTTTAATTTTGTATGAATTATATTTAAGTTGATGTTTTTTTTTGTTTGAACTCCATGTAGTCCCAAGTATAATAAGTAAAGATACATCCAAATAATTTGCACTTAGCGGTCTTGTAAATCTCATTTGTACCCGGTTTATTATCGATGAGCTTTTGGTGTCAACCATGTCCCACGATGTCAAATTTCAACATGTCAAACTGATAGCCAATATCTTTAATCCGATTAATTAAATATTTGAAATTTTTAGAATTGTATTGTGTAACAGCCTTCGGTTGATCAATAATATTGCGTCTAGGAATCATTGAATACAATATTACAACAATACAATGATTACAAAGGTGGCTGTTGAATTATTACTGGGAATGTGAACCTCGTCGTTATTCATTTTAGTTATGACTTAGCGATTGAAATATCAAACATAATTAAAGGATTTAAGGAACTTTGTGGAAAATATTTTTGAAAATGTCAAGCTTCTTAAAGTCATCACTACTATCTAATGCATAATCCAAACAAAAGAACAACTGGGAATTCTTTATCAAAGCCACGATTCACTGGATCTACCAGGCCAGTTCTTACCTTTTAGTCTTGATCACTATTTCGAGGTTAAGGGAGGCTGTTGTTGTTATTGCGATATCGCAATTTAGAAATACAACCAAAAACGTTTGATGTTTCAATATAATTCAGAAGGGACTTGTTCCCATGTATTAATTCCAGAAATAAGGAGTATCAGATTTCAAGGCTATAAAACTTGAACCTTGACCTAGTTCAGCAATGGTCAAAATAATCGCTAGAGAAAAGCTAGGCAGTTCCAGTTGATGCTTCATTCAGGCTGATCTTTCAAGAGATTTGAAGCTACTAATTTTACATAGTTTTCAATGTGATCATTGAACACACTGATCGGTTATTAGCCTATCTAAACTATCAAAGTCAATGAGTTAATACCCTTGGTGCAGTATATAGCCTTTTTGGGTAATTAATTCAGATGGTAGCTTTTGTCAAACAGCTGGTGAGAGCTCATGAATCCATTTAGACAAACTCGCCTAAATAATTATGTATCCACATAATTGACACCTAATTAGCCCTTCTTCAAATAAGTAGCAGAAGGTGGGATTTGGAACCAAAAATCCAAATGAATAGCCAAACCACATGCTGGAACTGAGATCTGAATCACTTGCGATTGAAACCATTAATTCATAGATGTTAGCACATCAGAAGTTAATATTATCTTTTTACTTTTTCCAATTATGAAATTGATTTCTTTCTTGAAGATTAACTGTATGTCTTTTATGTCTGCTCTCCAATTGATTTCTTGGTTTCAAACTTTAAGGTTCATCTTTGGTCAAGCCGCATACATTTAATTTTAATTAAAGCTGGTGCCAACAAACTCTACATAGCTTACACATGTTGAGGTCTGAAACTATCCAATGTTATTCAATGCTATAAAAAAGAGTGTTACTTATGGCATCTTTCTTTTTATTAATTGAGATAGTATATTTTAATAATCTTAGAACCCTTTCTCGTGAATTTAAGATCCAGAGTTTACTCCAGCAAGTAACATGGCTCATTTAATTCTGGTGTTGCATTGGGATTAACATGTATTTTGATGTTTAAAGGGATACAAGAGTGCTCGACTTATTCATTCATTAATTATGGCTTCGATTACTATGCTAACGTACTCATGATTCGGCAATTCAACAAGTTTATTTTATAGTGAAAACTCAGGATTTAAGGCATCATTGCAGGATTGACACTAAACCTTGGCACCTCAAAGTGAAAAATACACCCTATTGAACCTAACATGTAGATTGCACAAGATTTGCAATATAAGACAAGTTGCAGATGTCCTTTAAAATAATTTTCGTTCCAAATACTTCAGTGCAAATTGAATATAGCTGAGAGTATTAACTTAAAGAAGTGTATCCTTTTTTGCTCATAGACTTTGTAACATTTAATCAATGAGAGACATTTAACAAGTTTTCAAAGCAGCTAGCTGTATACCGGGTCTTCTTGGGTGAAATGTCCTTGCAGATTTAGACACATTTGTTGGCTATTGATTATCAGATATCCAGATATCCAGATTCCAGATACGCATAGACATCCAAAGTCAACTTGCTAGTACCACTGTGGGTCCATGATTACCATTCAGATGGAAAGAATTCAAACCTAAAGAGCACCTGTCTAACACAGTTTGTCATTATAAATAAAGACGAATTCTTCAAGTTTTTGAAGGTCAAAAAGGGTGTTTTGAGGTCTATAACATTTCGCTTCGGAAAAACTGTCTGTACTGCACCTGTCAAGATTTGTTCCGAGAACGGTTTTTCATTTAAACTCTAGATTTTAATAATCATGATAAGTTCCAATAACTCAGTCAATACCGATAACAAAACATCAAAGAAAGATGACTTCCTCGCCAGTGATAGAAGCATTCATTCCCTTTCCAGTGACAACGGAAACTACGAGCCAACAGATTATCCAACAAATTTACAATCAGTGAAGTCCATAGTCACCGTCAAAGATGATGTAAAACAAAATGTTGAGCAACAAGGTCAAGATGTTGAAAAAAATGTTCAAGGTTCTCATCCAGACCAATATGGTGGAAGCAATCTAGAACGTACAGATACTCAACAGTCATTGAGTAAGAGACTTGGTGATTCCCATGACAATCTATTATCACCAAAAGAACTAAAGATTGTCTTATTAGCCATGTCATTATCTTTGATGGTTTCATTTATAGATCAAAACGGTATTGCTATTGTCTTACCATATATTGCTGATGAACTAGATGCTGAACTAACTATAAGTTGGGCAGGAACTTCACAATTGATAGCTAATTGTTGTTTCCAATTATTATACGGTCGTTTAGCAGATATCTTTGGAAGAAAATACGTTTTAGTCGCATGTACTTTACTATTAGGTTTTTTTGATCTTGCATGTGGATTAGCACAAACAGGTCCTCAATTTTTTGTTTTCAGAGCTTTAACAGGTGTAGCGAATGGAGGTGTTACAAGCTTAGCTATGACTGTATTATCAGATCATGTTACATTGGAACAACGTGGGACTTATCAAGGGTATCTTACAAGTTTTATTGGAATTGGTAACGCTATAGGGCCATTTTTAGCAGCTGGTTTTGCTCAACACAATTGGAGAAATTATTACTATACCTTGTTTTCTCTTGTAAGTGCAAGTTCTGGTATTATTTGGTGGTTTTTACCAAACTCATCTTCACCAATAAGTATAAAAGAAAAATTATTAAATATTGATTATTTAGGGTTTTTATTCAGTTCTGTCGGTTTAATCTTAGTATTAATTCCAATAAATGGAGGTGGATTAACATTTGATTGGGATTCTCCAAAAGTCATAATAATGTTTGTCATTGGAGGTCTTTGTTTATTTACATTTTTAATTATTGAATGGAAAGTTGCCAAACTACCAATGGTTCCATTTAGATTATTCAAATCACCATCATTGATTATTGTTTTCACTCAATGTTTCTTCTTTGGTATGTGTTATTATCCATTATTTTATTATTATACATATTATTTTGAAGTTTGCAGAAATTTGAAACCAATAATTACAGCTTGTTTCTTCTTAGCAGTTGTTATACCACATGCTATTACATCTGCATTATCAGGTAAAATTGTTACCAAAATCGGACATTATAATCCAATTATTTGGGCAGGTTATACATTTTGGACATTAGGATTTGGTTTATTAGCTGGTATATTAAAAGTTAATACACCTTTTGTTGGTGTTATATTTATTATGATTTTGAATGGGTTAGGTCAAGGTATGACTTTTCAAAATACATTAATTGCAGCTTTGGCACATTCAAAACAACAAGATCGTGCAGTGGTGATTTCAACAAGAAACGTTTTAAGATCATTTGGTGGCTCTTTTGGTATGGCTTTCAGTTCAATGATTTTTGCAACTTCTTTAACTAAAGAATTGAACAACAATCCATATATCAATAAAAGTTCAAATTCTGTATTAAAAGAATATTTGGATAATCATATCTATTCTAAAGTGGATTTAAGTCAAATACATGTTACTACTGAACAACATGATTTTGTTAAACAAATATATATGACGGCAACAAAAAATGTATTTACATTCTGGGCTCCATTGATTGGAAGTTGTTATGTCATGTCCTGGGTTATCAAAGATCGTGGTCTTGCATCCAGAAGCGATACAGAAAGAGAAGCAAAACTCCAAGCAAGAACTCCATGAAACTGGAAAAAAAGCCCTAAGTGGTTTATGACCCAAAATTTAGGTCATTCGTTTATTAATCAATTCATTCATTCATTCATTCATTCATTTTTTTGTCTTAATTATTTGTTAAATATTTTATCCTCACATACATCGATAAACTCTAGACTTATATATAACACATTTAGACATTATGATCATGAAAAGAATGTAGAAGGATTTCAATACTATACAGTTGAAATGAATAAGAGATATAAGTTTATCTATTCCCCATATAAAACCCATTTTCTGGTGAATTCAAACCAGCTTGACCTTTGTTTTGGCTTTGATTAAGATTTGGACTTGGACTTGGTTGCGCATTTGTAGTTTGTAAAGATAATTGAGTGACTTGAGTTGGGATAGGCTGAGGCTGTGGAGGCAACTGTTGAATCATATTATAAACAGGATGATAAAATCCAGTTGCAACAGGAATATGTTGAATAAATCCAATACCTGGTGGTGGAGGTGGTTGTGCAGGTGGTGGGATATGCTGTTGTTGTAACTGTGGTTGAGCTAATGGTTGTGGTTGTTGTAAAGGACCTTGCTGAGTATACATTATTGGGAAATTATGCATTGGTTGTTGATTTGATGGAATTTGTTGATTTATAACTCTGAATTTTGGAGGTGCTGATGGTTGATTTGAATGATTAAATACAGTATCATGGAAATGTTCCACTGATGGTAATTTTGTAAATACTGGATTCAAATTATTGTTATTAATATTGCTATTATTATTAGTAGTAGTATTAGTATTATTATTATTATTATTATTATTATTATTGTTGTTATTAATATGAATTGCTGTGGCTGTTGTTCCAGTATCTGTTACTGGTAAAGGAGCAGAAGATGAGGATTGAGAAGAATAAGTTGAATGATTATTATATGGGATATATGTCGCACCTTGAATTTCTTGAATCTTTGGTAATTTTGCTGGTCTTCCCTTAGTTAATACACTTGAAGATGATGAAGAACTTGAACTATTATGATCTTTCAAATGATTTTGTTGTTGATGATTATGATGATGATTATTATAATTATCATTTTGATCATCATTATCTTCAAATTTTCTAGTCGATGGAGTTGATCTTTTTCTTTGCCTTATTCTCGCACCATGTTTATAAAGAAAACTTGTTAATGGAGTTGAAGGGAAAGGACCTGGGAATTTCTTTGGTGTATAAACTGTGAATTCATCAGATAAAGTATCACCTCTCCAAAATATTTTCCCCTTATAAACTTCAAATAAATCAAATTTCAAGTAAAAATTACCAATTTTCCTAACTGATAAATCTGAAAATACAAATGTAATTGCAAAATTACTTGCTTTTGGCTTTTCACCTGGTAATGATTTTTTCAAATATGAATTTGAAGGTGATGAAGTTCTTAATGAAATTGGCATACCGGAACAAACTTTTGTACCAATTAATAAATCATCAATAGATTTTTCAGATTTGTTATTAAACAACATTTTATCATTTGTACCTTTAGAAGTTTGTAATCTTGCAGTGACAAAATAAATTGAATAATGAGTCCAAGAGGGTATTTTACATTGTCTCATTTCTCTAATTGTTTTCAATTCTTCAATTCTTTCTAAAGATCTTGGATCATTTTCATTATATAAATGATTTAATGAATCATCATTTAAAAAATTTGAATCATTTTTAAACTTGAAATCATCCACTTTTAATTGTAATACTGGAGGAGGATGAATTGGACGATGTTCAGAAAAGGGAGGGAAAACACGACTTGGAGGTCTTGGGGCAACTTTAGCATGAGACGGCTGTTGAAGGACTTTTAAGGAGAAATTTGGATTCTTTGGCCTTACGATTTCTCTTCTTTTGGAATTGTTTGATTTGATTGTAGTGTTTGGTTCAATTGATACTCTTTCTTGGGTTGGTGGACCTGATAACAGGAAATCTATACTAGACTTCTGTGATGATGCTATGGGCATGATGATGGAAGTGGTGGGACGTGATAACTTGAAGATATAACAACAATCAAGAGGAATTTGGACTTGTGTTTTGAACAGCTTCAATTGGGATGGCTAAAATAAAATGTTTCTCAATTGGTTCTCAATTGGTGTATTTGTAGTCCATGAATCAGTGAAATATGGCCGTTTGCTCCCTTTTCAACACTTGTTGATGTTGTCGGTTGTGTGTTTATGGGCTGTAAATATTCATAATTTCCGAGAGTTTTTTTTTTTTTTTTTTTTTTTTGAAGATTTTGGTGCTTTTTGTGTTTTTGGTCGACTTTTATTTTATTTTGCTGTGCAGAAATGGTTCCAATGAATATTGTTGCTTTGAAAGCACATAAACAGCTGAGCAGTTGACACTGTAGAGCACTTTAATTGGTGAGTCTATAGGTAGTGTTACGCAGAGAGGGCAGTTGCCAAGTGGGAAAGCAGATATCCACTGTTCGTTCGGTGTACTTTCAGGAACTGCATTTCGCTCAGTTGAAGATCAAGCTCAGCACTCGGTCGACAAACTAGAGTAAGGTACAAATCTATAAAGATCGTCCACAACAGCAAGCTCCAGGAGAAGTTGAAATCCCATCACCCATTTATCATCTCTAATACAATTTTTACGGATTCTGGGGCCCTGGGCCCTGTTGTAATGTGCTAATGTACCACTGTGTACCCTTTCATTTTAGTTTACAACTGCTTCAAAATGTTGTTTCAGCTCTCACTTATCGAGGAACGGATTCTAAAATCTTTGTAATTACACATATAAAACTGGTTTGAATTCGCAGTTGGATCTTCTTTAATTATTTTATGGTTTCTATACCAATGTGAAGTAATCATGGGTCTTTGAGCATCAATTAAACTTGAACCACTGCTAATGGCATGAACCACTTTATGTTAAGGGTGCAAAAATAAGTGTTAAAAAGTATTGTAACGTATCATCAAGTATGATCATAGGAAGCAAAATTCCATCAGCACTCTTCATTGGATTCTAGAAAATGAATGTCGCCTTTTCATTTCAATTAAAGTTAAGAAATGCTGAATAATTATCCTGGTAATCGTATATAAAGTATCAGGAATCACCACTAAAATCACTAGCTCCAAATCATATATAACATATTCTACATATTTTCGACCCACAATACATGCACCTACGCTTAAAAAATAAGAATTATCATGTGGTGGTAACATTCGGATTCTTGAGCCTTCCAAATACAACTTCATTTTATTGAAATGTCAACTCTTGAACTGAAGTCTATAGGGCTTTGCTATATTACTCTTTGACCTGTACTCCGTCTCTACTCTTTCTTAAAAGCCATTTCATTTGGTGTTCGCCATGACTACTTTCTTTAATCGTCAAAATTTCAAGAATTAAGCTTCAAGAGCTGGTTCAAGTATCTAGTTCTTAGAAGCTGTATATTTAATATTTCAATCTGAACTATATGAGAGTGCGCAAAGTCTCAGATATTCGCCGCACTATAATCAATTTTCATCTTGCATCAATATCATAAATCACTGCCTATTAATTAAAGCATCTTCTTTTCATTATTTTTTATTATCTCTGCAGTAGCTGAAATTTCATGTGGCTTTAAAACTCGTTAATCTGAATTAGGCCAGCTCTGAAGATGATTCTTCTTTTGCATCATCACGAGGGAGTTATGAGTTCTTGGGAATGTTTATTGGGTTTGCAAAATGTTGAAGTTTACTCTATCGGAGGTTCACGCCCTTATTTGTCGCGATATGACATTATATCTAATAGCAGATTATGTAATCGTTGTGCCTTATGGATTGAAACTTAATAATCGGTAAAAGTTATCAACATCTTAACATACTGTGCTCTTTTTATTCAAACCTTTCAATATCACTAAACTAAGCACTTTGGTTTCAATTTGAGCCTATTTTAGATGATTTTATTTTTTCAAGATTTGATTTTATTAAAGTTTTTTTATCAAGTAAAATCTTATTTTACTATTAAATTTGATAAATAAAATTTATGGAATTTTTCATGTGGCTCAAAATGGCAAAATAAAAGTATCAATATGATCTTGAAAAGAGAAGCTAGATACTTTAATCATCTAAATTATAAAAAGGTGATATTTCGCCTGTAAAATCGATAAATTACATGTACTATTATAACATATTCAAGTGAACCGCGAACTCTGTCAAGAAATACGTGTACCTTGAATTTGAAACTTGATATATATTTCCAGATCACTGATAATATTTTTGTTCTGGGCTATCAAAAAAATAATGATTATACTTTCCTGGTACACAGATTTTAATTGAATCAGTTTTTTCAATAACACCCCATTAAACAATTCCTAATGTATCAAAATAATTTGAGTACGAAAAAATTAAAAAAAAAATAGAACTCCTCATGGGGGGCTCGAACCCCCGACATTTCGGTTAACTTCCGCTAAGAAATGATTGTTCCTTAGTTTGACTGTAAAAGCCGAACGCTCTACCAACTGAGCTAACAAGGACGAGTTCTGA